>RJWM01041974.1:0-14612 GCA_004363535.1 Dasyprocta punctata | reverse complement strand
TGTAATTGGAGATGAATTGTGTCCTGGGAGCAAGTATACAAGGAGAATGCACCTTGAGCAGCATCATCCTCTGCGCTAACTCCTCCCATTGCTGATTTATCAAGGACATTTCCCTAGTGCCTTTTTTTTTTTTCCAGTACCAGGAATGAAACTCAGGACCTTGGGCTTGCTAAGCAGTCACGGTGCTGCTGAGCTATATTCCCAGTCCAATGCCTTTGCTTTTGTTCTCAAGTCTCTTTTTAAAACTATTGATTTCTGCTTGTAGATCTTCTGTATGCTAAAACACAGTTAATGGGTCTGGAGTCCCTGTCAATGGTTCTTGTTTTGTTTCATTTCATTACATTTTGTTTTGGCTCAGATTTTCAAAACTATAATCCTGAACAACAGGCTCTTTATTTTTAGATTTCTAAAAGTAGAAAACGGAGTTATCTTCCTTTTCTGAAGAGAATTCAGTAACTATTCACATAACAACAGCTTCCATTGTATGTGCAAAGTGAGTGTGTGTGTGCGTGTGTGTATGTAGTATGCTCGTGCTGATAGAAATGTGAAAGCATGATCTTGCATTTTGCATTGGTCCCTTTTATTCAGTTTGTGTCTTAAGTACCCCTCAATGTCAATCCTAACATTTTTGACACTAAGTATCCGTCAGCAACAAGCTTAGCTGTCACTGAAGCTCAACTTTCACAGCACCATTCTTGAATAGTGAACATTTGCAAAATCTGTAAGAAATCCAGGCATGCTCCAAGGGAGAAAAAATGAAAAATTTCAACTGTGCTAGCACAGAGGGCTCTAAATCTCAGGCTAGACCACAATGTTTACTAAATGTTTACTACAGGCTAAGAATTGTGCTAGATGCATGGAAAAAATATTGAGCAAAACATACATTATGACTTTCCTCAAGGAAAATATACTCTAATAGAGGAAGAGGGTCATCAATTAAATAATCAAATATATGGATATAAAAAGTAGTTAATCTTGCTTGTCAAATTGACTGAATTGAGGCATGCTTAGGAAATTGATAAAGCCTATTTTTAATGCATTCATGAGGGTGTTTCCAGAGAAGATTGATGAATGAATCAGTGAATTGAATGGGAGCTGTGTCCTAAATACAGGCACCAACCCCCAACAGTTGGAGACAGGTGGAATGAAATAGTACAAGGGGAACCTCCTGCTCTGTCATCACTCACCCTGCTTGAGTCGATGCGCTTTTTGCTGCTGCTACTGTGCCCATGGACATCAGACTCCAGGTGCCTCAGCCTTTAAATTCTGACTTGTTCCCTTTCTCCAGTGAGATTTCAGGTCTCTGGCCCTACTCTGGGGTTGCCTTACTGATCTCCCTCTCATTCTGAGGCTTCTAGCTTCTGGGACTTGGCAGCTACCAGTTTCCCCAACTCTCCAGCCTGCAGATCACCATTTTGGGACCATTCAGTCTCTGGCAGTGTAAGCCAACCTAATAAATCTCCCTTTCTAACTACATATATCCTATGTGGAGAACACTGACTAACACAACATATAAAGTCAAACAACTGTGCATTATACAAGATAAAATGCCCTCATAGAAGTGTAGAGCATTGTACATTACCACAGCTTCTCAAAATCCATGAAAATCATGTGTGTCTGTTCACTAAGCATGTGTGAGCATTTGTGTCCATTCGAGTAGTAGCAATCAGAGGCATAAGGAAATATTCTCTTTCTAAAAAGTTTTTTTTAGTTTAAAGAGGGAAAAAAACAAACAAAAATCACAGATAAGAAAAACAAGAAGCAAAAGAGATGAACAAATAACAACAAAAACCCAAAACGATAATGACATAGGCTTTCAAAACAAGGTGATAGAAATTTAACAATGGTTGTTATTTTGCATAGTTATCTCCAAAAGTGTTGCTTAGATTACCAGATATAGACATGCAAAATTGATCTAATCCTATGAGTATTAATGGTTCTGTTTCAAGAACTAATAGAATTGATAGTGCAATCATCTTAGCTAGCATATGTATATATGTGTGTGTGTGTGTGTGTGCACGCGCGTGTGTGTGTATACACACACACACACACACAGATTTATATCTTTTTTTCTTTTCCCTTCCTTCTTTTGTCCTTTTCCCTATCCAAGTTATTTTTCCCCTTAGAGCAGTTTCTTACCCTTTCATAGTATCTATTGTAGATTTTGGATCTCATTTACTCTTTCAGTGTCTTACACTAGTGAGACAATATGATATTCACACATGTGAGTCTGATTTATGTCACTTATGAGTATGGTCTCAGGTCACATCCATTTACCTATAAAAGCCTCGATGCAATCCTTCTTCATATCTGAGTAGTACTCCATTGTATAAAAATACTATAACTTTTTTAGCCATTCTTCAGTTGATGGGTATTTGGGTTGTTTCCAAGACTTGGCTATTATAAATTGTGCTCCTATAAACATGGGTCCACGTATATCACTGTGATATGATGTTTTCAATTCTTCTGGAAATATGCCCAGAAGTGGGATATTTAGGTCAAATGGGACCTCTAATCCCAGCTTTTTGATTAACCTTCACACTGATTTCCACAGTGGTTACACCAATATACATTTTCACCAACAATTGAGAAGAGTTCCTTTTTCCCCACAGCCTCTCCAGCATTTGTTATTGGTTGATTTCTTGATCCTGGCCATTCTTTCTGGAATGAGATGGAATCTCAGAGTTGTTTTAATTTGCATTTCTCTAACGACCAAGGATGCTGAACATTTTTTCATGTATTTATTTGTCATTTTGTATTTCTTCAGCTGAGAAGTGTGTATTCATCTCAGATGCCCATTTTTGAATTGGGTCTTTGAATTCTGGGGGCCTGATCTTTTCATATTCTTTATATGTTCTAGATAGAAGTCCTTTATCTGAGGGACAGTTGACTAAGATTTTTGTTCCCAATTTGTGGGTTTTCATTTCACTCTGTTGGAGATTTCTTTTGAGATGCAAAAACCTTTTAATAAGATGAGATCACAGGTTTGATTTTGGGAAATATTTCCCATGCAGTTTGATATTGCTTCATGAATTCTCTGCCTACCCCTATGACTTCAAAATTTCTACCTACTTTGTCTTTCATCACATTTAGTGTTTCTGTTTTAATATTTAGATCTTTAATCTATTTTGACTTTAGTTTAGTGCATGGTGATAGGCATGGGTATAGTCTTAATTTTCAGCATGTGGAAAGCAAGTTTCTCCAGCACCACTTATTAAAGAGGCTTTCTTCCAGTGAACATATTTGGCCCCTTTGCCAGATAAGGTGGCTGAGTGTGTTTGTAGTTGTGGCTGAATCTGCTAACCTATTCCACTGATCTTCAGGTCTGTTTTTATTCCAGTACCATGCTGATTTTATCACAATAGTTTTGTAGTATAATTTCAAGTCAGGGACTGCCATAACTTTGTTGCCCAGGATTGCCTTTGGTATTCTAGGTCTCTTCTGGTTCCAGACGAATTTTAGGAATGATTTCTCTGGATCTGTGAGGCATGCAAATGGTATGTTTTTTGGAATTGCTTTAAATCTGTGTAACAATTTTGGGAGAATGGCCACTTTCACGATGTTTGTTCTTCCTATCCATAAACAAGGAATATCGTTCCATTTCCCAAAATCGTCTTCGATTTCTTTTTTCAGAGTATTGTAATTTTCAAAGAATAGATCTTTTACTTCCTTTGTTATATTGATTCCTAAGTATTTCATTTTTGATTCTATAGTGAAGGTTGTGGTTTTCCTTATTTCTCTCTCAGTGAGTTTGTTGTATAGGAAGGCTATTGATTTTTGAGTGTTTACTTTGTATGGAACTACATTACTGAATTTGGTTATTACATCTAGAAGTCTTTCAATGGAGTTTTGGTGGCATTCTATGTAGAGAATCATGTCATCCGTAAATGATGATAATTTAACTTCTTTCTTTTCTGTTCTTACTCCTTTTATTTCTCTCTTTTGCCTAATTGCTCTGGCTAATGTTTCCAGGATTATATTGAATAGGAGTGGTGATAGTGGACAGTCTTGTCTTCTTTCTGATTTTGGAGTGAAAGCTTTTGGTTTTTGACCATTTAGAATGATGATAGCTGTTGGTTTGTCATGGATGATTTTTTATCAAATTGAGGTAAACACTGTCTATTCCAATTTTCCAGAGTTTTTATCATGAGTGAGTGTGGGGCTTTATCAAAAGCCTTTTTCGCATCTACTGAGATGTTCATGTGATTCTTATCTTTGGCTCTATTGATATGGTGCATTACATTTATTGATTTTTGCATGTTCAACCATCCCTGCATTCCTGGGATGAATTCCACTTGGTCGTGGTGTATAATCTTTTTGATGATTTGCTGCATTTTGTTTGCTAGTATTTTATTGAGGATTTTTGCATCTATGTTCATTAGGCAGATTGGCCTGTAGTTCTCTTTTTTGGTTCAGTCTTTCTCTGGTTTTGAAATTAGAGTAATACTTGCTTCCAGGAATGAGTTCAGGAGAATTGCTTCCCTTTCAATTTCATAAAAGAGTTTGAGGAGTGTTGGCATTAAGTCTTCCTTGAATTTCTTGTGGAATTCAGCTGTGAATCTGCCAGGACCTGAGCTTTTCTTTGTTGGTAAGGTTCTAATTACATTTTCAATTCCATTAACTGAAATTGGGTTATTCTGCAGTTTTACATCTTCTGGATCCAGCTTTGGTAATTCATGTGTTTCTGGGAATCTGTCCATTTCTTCTGTGTTATTGAACCCATGAGAGTAAAGGTTTTCAGAGCAGGTATTGATGATCTTCTGTATTTCCACAGGGTCTGTTGTGATTTCACCTTTTTCATTCCTTGTTGCATGAATTTGAGATTTTTCTTTCCTTTTTTAAATAAGGTTGGATAGAGGCTTATCAATTTTATTTATTCTTTCAAGGAAGCAACTCCTCGATTTGTTAATTCTTTGTGTTGTTTTCTTAGTCTCAGTCGTGTTAATTTCTCCTCCGACATTCATAAATTCCTCCCTTCTTTTGGCTTTGGGTTTGACATGTTTTTCTTTTTCTAGATGTTTGAGGTATAGCATCAGGTTATTTATTTGTGTTTGTTCGGTTTTCCTAATGTGGGAATTCACCACAATAAATTTCCCTCTGAGGACTGCTTTCATTGCATTTCACAGGTTATAGTAAGTTGTATTTGCTTTTTTGTTTGCTTGAAGATATTGTTTAATTTCTTCTTTAATTTCTTCTGTGACTCATTGGTTATTCAGGAGGGTATTGTTTTTTTGTTGTTGGTGCTTACACCACTGAGCTAAATCCCCAGCCTATTTTTAGAGACAGGGTCTCACTATGCAGTTCAGGCTGGCATTGAACACACTTTGTAGCCCAGGTTGGTCTTGAACTCACAACGATCCTCCTGCCTCAGCCTCCTGAGCAGGAGGATATTGTCTAATTTCCATGTGTTTATGTAGTTTTTGAAGTTTCTTTTGCCGTTTTTTTTTCCAGTTTCATGACAGTATGTTTAGATAATATGCATGGGAAAAGTTTAATTCTTTTACATTTACTTAAGCACATTCTATGGACTAGTATTTGGCCTATTTTAGAGAATGTCCCATGTGCAGCTGAGAAGAATGTGTAGTCTGATACTGTTGGATGTAATACTCTGTACACATCTACTAAGTGCATTTGTTCACAAGTTTGATTCAGTTCTGTTATTTCTTTGCTGATTTTTTGACTCATTGATTTGTCTTTTTGTACCAATAGGGTGTTAAGGTCTTCCATTATAATTGTGTTATTGCTTATTTGATTTTTCATTTCTATTAATATTTGTTTTATGTAGCTCTGTACTCCCATAATTGGTGCATATATACTTAAGATTGTTATCTCTTCTTATTGAAGCTTTCCCTTAACAAGTATATAGTGATCTTTTTTATCTCTTTTGATCATTCTTGGTTTGAAATTCACATTGTCTGCAAACATAATAGGTAACCCCGCTTTTTGGGGAGTTCCTGTTGCATGAAGTATTGTTTTCCATCTTCTGACTTTCAGTCTATGAATTTCCTTTTGGATTAGATGGGTTTCTTGTATGCAGCATATGGTTGGATGCTGTTTCTTGATCTATTCTGCCAGTCTGTTTGTTTTAGTTGGTGAACTGACACCATTTACATTAATGGTTATAACTGTTATATATTGGCTTATTTTTGTCATGTTATCTTTCTGCTGTTGGTTCTTTATCTTTCCTCTCTGTTTAATTGTTTGCCCTGTTTGGTGTTTTTCTTTTTCTTTTTTTTTTTTTTGCTGTTGGTGTTCTTGAAATTATTGTCATTTTTACGTCTCTCTACAATATGTTTTGGCACTCTTTGTAGGGTTTCTTTAGTGGTCACAAAGTTCTTCACTTGTTCTTTGTTGTAGAAATACCTTATTCCTCTGTCAATTTTGAAGGATAGTTTTGCATGGTATACCAATCTGGGTTGGAAGTCATTATCTTTTAGCAAGTGAAATTTTTCACTCCAAGCTCGTCTTGACTTGATAGTTTGAGAAGTCTGCTGTGATTCTGATGGGCTTTCTTTTATAGGTGATGTGTTTCTTTTCTCTGAAAGTTTTTAATAGTCTGTTCTTATGTTGAATTTCTGGGAGGCTGATTATTATATGTCTGGGTATAGGTTTATTTTTGTTATGACTAATTGTAGTTCTATATGCTTCACTTATCTTCATGTCAGTGTCTTTTCCCATGTTTGGGAAATTTTCAGCTGTTACTTCTGTAAATAGTCTTTTGATAGGATTTGTGTTGTCACCTTTTTCATTTATACCTATTAATGGCATGTTGTTTTTCTTTGCATTGCAATTGTATTTTATTTTTCTTTGTTGAATTGCTGTTTCCTAGTTCCTTGTTATTTTTAAAAGTTCTTTACTTTCCTATTCACTAGCTGCAATCTTGTCTTACAGGTCTGAAAGTCTATCCTCACATTCGTTGAGGCAGTTTTGCCACTTTTGATGGAATTTTTGATTTCTCAAATCTTTTTTAATCTGTTTCATGCATTCTAATTCTTTCTTATACTGTTCATTCAAGGTTTTCATCATTTTGCAGTGCTCCTCTATTTTTTAACTATGTCTTCTTTAGATGTGTTCAGCACTTCTTTTGTTACATTTAACATTTCTTCTTTTACCTGAGAGATTATTTCTGATTTCATTTACAGTTTCATGGAGCTATTTTTTTTACTTCAGTTGCTATCATTTTGGAAATTTTATGTGTATGGCTTACATTTTCTTCTATGTCCATGTCTCCTAGGCTTGTTTGGGATGGGCTGGAGGTTTTAGATTGCATTTTGCTCTTTTGTTTTGTCATTTTTCTATATTCCCCTGAGACAGCTGAATGCAAAATCCCAGTTGCTTCCTGGGTTGATGATGTCTGTCCGTACAGGAAAGGTGCTCCCCAGCTGAGTGGTGATAGTTAGTAGACCTTTCCATATCCCAAGCAGCTCTCAGAGGCTCCCCGGAGGGGTGGAGTATGCTGAGCAGAGCTTCAGCAGGCCCCATGTATTGCACCAAGCCACCCTGGTTACATGGAGTACACTGGGCAGACCTTCAGCAGGGGCACTGATGCTCCCTGGCTACCTGGGGTCACTGGGCAGGGGCTTACCAGGTGTGCAGTGTTCACAGACACTCCCTGGCTAGGTGGAGTATGCTAGGAAGGCTTTCAGCAGGTCCTACTTGGTGCACTGAGGCCTCTCAACTGCTTGGGGTCACTGGGAGGAGCCCTACCAGATCCCAAGCAGAACACCAAGGCTCCCTTGTGTATTGATTGGATCCTGTCCCCTGCCCACACCAGGACTCATATAATTTGGATGTGGCTGAGACTAGCATTTTCTGATTGGTTTGTTGGCTAGCACTGGGACTGGCGATGTGAGTGCTACACCCACCCAGGGGTGGAGCCGATATACAGAGTAAGGGTGGGAGGAGTGTGTGTTTTGTTCTCTCTCTCTCGTCCACTCTCTCTCTCCAGTTCATCTTGCTGTTTGGCAGCCACCATGAATGGCTGCCCCGCCATGTCATGCTGCCTTGGAGCCAAATAAGTATGGACTGAAACCCCCGAGAAACTGTAAGAAATAAACCTTTCCTTCTCTAATTTTGGACATCAGGTATTCTGTCTCAGCAATGAGTGAAAAGTAACTAAGACACCTTGCTAGATGGAGTTCACTGGGCAGGCCTTTGACAGGCCCACAAAGGCTCCCCAATTGCTTGAGGTCACTAGGCAGGTCCTTGCCATGTCCATGAGCAGTGCACTGAGACTCCCCAGCTAGGTGAAGTATGTTGGGCAGTGTTATAGTCAGGGGTTACAGGGAGAACAACTGCTACAGGACACAGTGTTGTAATACTGTTTCATAATAGTCACCCAAAGTTAAACACAAGAAAGTGCAGGAAAATCTGTCCACAACACTAAGACCCAGGATAGCCGAGGGCCTGGATCCCACAGCAATATCATGCAAGAGTCCCACTAGAGACCCAAATGCATGACAATGCCTCCCACAGTACCAACTGGGAATCTAAGAGCCCACAAGGGCTCACGCCAGTTTATTTATGGTTCTGTGCTGGGAAGGCCACAGGTCAGCGGTGGAACTAGAAAGTTTATGTCAGCAGGGTGAAGGAGCTGTGCAGTGGGTTGAGGGTTCTATGTAGGAGCCGAGAAGTCACGCTCAGAAGAAGAAGCGGGGCTGCCCTGAAGAGCACCATAGCCATCCCCAACGGCGACGAGGTCCCACGCTCCTCCAACGATGGAGAACAGTTGAGCACAGGTCATGAAGCCCAGCGTGACCAGCTTCTCCAGCACACAGCCTCCCCTCCGGAGCTAGGAAGCGATGCACAATGTGAGGAGCAGGGCTCCCGCAATGTAAACCACAGCCACTCTCACCGACGAGGTCCCGACCTCGTCCGACGATAATGGCCGAATTCATATTGGGGAAGCCAGCATGACAAGCACCTCCAGGAGAACCAGCGGCTCCAACAGTAACTCTTGGAAGAACCCACAACACCCGGCTCTTCTTCTCCACGTCCCTATTTATGCTGGCAACTTTCTTCAGGTGGAGCATCTTTACTCAACACCAGCTGAATTAATTCAACTGGTGCTAAGTTGACCACCAGTTTGTAATCCATAACAGGCAGCTTTCAGCCATAAATAAATATTCTCTGAGAGGCAAAAAAAACTACAGTCTAGTTCTACCCATTATTAATTGGGTGCTCCTTAATGGCATGAACAGAAATTTTGGAAGCAGAATATAATTTGACATTTCTTTCATGAGGCTGGTGTGAGCTTAAAATGAAAAATGAAATTAGAATTAAAAGGGATAGAAGGCCAGGTATGGCTGCATACATCTGTAATCCCAGCATTTGGGAGGCTGATGTAGGAGGTTGCCACAAGTTTATGGACAGCCTGGGCTACATAGTGAGTTCAAGACCAACCTGAACTACAGAGACCTTGTCTCAAAAAGAAGGTGGAAGTGGGGAGGGGATAGAAATAAGCTAGCCTTCTTAATACACAGTCAATAGTAAAGTCAATGTGAGGGAACCTATAATAAAAATTATCTATCAAAATAGGTATGTTTTCTGAAACAATTGCAATTAAACCAATTTTATTGAATTCAATTAAGCAGTATTGAGTCATGTGCTGCAGGAAAACTTTGTTCTAAACATTACTGGGAGTAAAGGCAGAGGCATATTTTAACACTTCTTTTCCTGAAGGGGTGATCATTTGACACAAATTTGGCATCCAAACAAATTACCATAAAGACCAATTTACCTGTTAGCTTTAATAATTTTTTTTATCAAATTTGTAATGAAGAGCAAGTGAAAAGATACTGTCTTAAGTACAGCCTTGTAATATAATGGAAAATACAATTTTATAGTGAGTTAATAATAAATATGTATCAGTTAAGTAAAAGCATGGTTAATTTTAAGACTCCTTAACTGGAAGGTTTAATTGCACCTTCATAATTGAAGCGTGAATGCCCTCTGTGAAGATGCAATGGAGGTGCAAACTGGTGACTGCATCTTTTGAGCAACTCTTCTTGGGAAAGGTATGAAAAGATCACGATTTTTTTTGTGTGTCACTATTGTCTTACTCCATAGAGAATGATAAAATTAATGATTTTCTGTTTTTTATTAAATAGAAACATTCAGAAGATTAGTCTAGGCATGGAAATAGATAGCTCCAGGTGTCTCTAGGTGAGAGCAATTGGGATATCACCATAGATTCATGCTTATCATAGAGAAAATTATGTAGATAAATATATACATGATAGGTAAATGGAGGAGAGAGAGAGAGAGAGAGAGATTTAATGATTGTGATTGAACCCAGGACCTCACACATGCAAAGTACAACTCTATCACTGAAGTTTGCTCTGAGACCTAGGAATACATATTATGACTTAAATTTCAAAAATGATGAATTTCAGGATTGTAATTTTATAAACTGAATTTACCATTTCTAGCACATACTACTTCAGTCACCCTAAGTTTACAACTTCACAGGGACAGTACTGTGCATGTGATTACCTGCAAATTTGAAATGAAGGAGAATTCCAAAGACGCAAAGTAACCTACAGGGTCCCTGGTCCAGGGAGGGCTCTCTGGGGTATAGTCTGAGGGGGCGCATTGTGGATAGAACTTTTCCTCAGACATGCCTTTGGTATCCACATCTCTGAAAGTGCAGAGGAATATGTTGAACTGTAAAGCTATCCAAATAAGTCTCAGATGACTCCATGGGGAACTCTGAAGGTCAAACAGCCCATTGGGTCAAAATGTCCAATCTTTTATAGCTCTGTCTTGACTTGTTATTGGAGGTGGCCTATTTGGATAAAATATTTGATCTTGGGTAAAGTTGTTGTCTGCTGTAGCCACCTGAAGCAGTGCCTGAAGAGCATTCCAGGGGAGAGTCCATCAGCCTGTAGTACCCTCTAACAGGTGAGGGAAGAGAAAGTGGACTGTCCACCTCCTTGTCCACTAGAGGCAAGATGCACCTACTCCTCAGCAGCAAGTTCTCTGTGAGATTTTTCTCACAGATTTAGAAGAATGGATCCCAGAATTTCTTGCTAAAAAAATGATATTTAAAAAGTCTCTCACTCAAGGCCTTTTCCTTTTCTCTTGAACAGCACACTCTTCTGGAAAACCTCAAACATGTGCAACAAATAAGTGATGGGAAACTGACAAATCTTTGAATTACCTTGCTGTACAAGCAAAGACTTGTACATTGATTTCAAAAGTCAAATTCATTTTTGTCCTCCCCAATTCTTTTTTTTAATCAGTACCAGGAATTGAACCCAGGGTCTTCTTACTGATCTACACTTCCAGTCCTTTCTATTTTTTAAGACAGAGCCTTACTAAATTCAGAATTTGCCCACACAGGGCTTGAGTTTGTAATCCTCCTGCCTTAGCCTCTGAGAGAGCTGAGATTACAGGCATGTGCTACTATGCCTGTGTTACCAATTATTCAGATGGATTTGAAAACCTACTTGTGCCTCATTCTGAAAATGGGAAGAATGGTCACTTTTCTGCAGTCTCAAACAATATTAAGTTTAGTCACAAGTATCATTGTAGCAACTGAACTCTCCAGGTCTGGGATTTACTTAGCTGAAGGTCTTCTCCCTGCCACCAGTTCTAATCTGCTTCATATAAAAAGCCTGGCTCTGAGCTCTCTTGCCATGGGAGGTATTTGAACATCATCCTCCATCTCTGGAGATCTTTCAAGGGCTTCTAACATTCCACAATAGTCCCACTCAGTCGAAGTTTCTTCAATCTGTCTGTCTTCGTATTTTTCTCTTAAATTGACTTCTCTGCTTCACTAAGTCCAGCCTGGCCTGAGTCCTACCATTTTTGCACTGTGATTTTGACATCACACATACTCACCCAGTGAGTTTTGAATGCCATGACGCTTCTAAAAACCTTGTATGGTCAAAAACTCTCTCTGCCAAGAAGTGGGTGGAGTCAGGTACCTTGTTGGATCATGCTTTCTGTCAATCCCTAGTTATCCATTCTCTCATAATTCCAGGACCTTAAAGACAGAGTACTTGCATTACCATATCTGTGAACACTTCTCATGGACTCACTCCTATCCTATGAAGTTCACCTTCAATTCTTTTGCTTTTAATAAATCTTACCATTACTGTATTATTCATTTTTAAATAAATCTTCCTCTTATTAGTTCCTTTGAGTGATCTGCAAATTCTTCATTTGGGAAACCAAGGACCTAGAAACAATTCTCCCAAGGCCCGCCATCTCATAACATGAGTGCACTGAGGCCCTAGTGTATTCAAGACAACTCAAAAAGGCTAAGCACAGTGAGCAAACGAGAAAAGGGAGACAGAAGAGGCAAGCTGCAGCCAAAATTTGAAAGACTTCATGAGCTAAGACATCTGGCTTTTATTGTAGGGCATTTTTCCCAGAATTTTAAAGAGATTATACTGGAAGAAATAAACATATCAGAGAGGAAACCAATTAGGAAGTCATGAGAGTGGTGTCAGTCACAAAAAAATCATGACCTAACCCAGGATGGTTTTGTATAGGGAGTGAAGATAAACTTCAGAGACATGGAAACAGAAACATACTCAGAACTTGGGCATCAACTGAATTTAAAGTTTGGCCAGTTAAATTTCCCAAGAATAGTTTTTGAATGGTCATTCATTTATTCAAAAATATTTATTTGACTTCTACTCTTTGCCAGCTGTGTTATTATGATATAATAAGACACATAGTTTCATCTTTATCCACAGCTCCTAGGCAGAGGTCCTGAAACTCTTGTAGTTTCCTAAGCGACAAGAGTAATAGAGCTGGGAATGGTTGTGCACAGCAGTGATCCCAGAACTCTGGAATACTGAGGCAGGAGGATCCAAGTTGAGCCCAGCCTGGGCAATTTAGTAAGACGCTGTCTCTCCCACCACCACCCATTTTTTTTTTTAAAGACCAGGAGAAGGTCCTGGATTCAGTCACCAGTACCAAAAAATAGGCAAATCCCAGGTTGGGCTTTTGCCTCAGTCTCTGGAGTGCTGAGCTTGTAGGCTTGTGTCCAGGCAAAAAAATTTTTGTCCTCAGCCACTGACAGTACTCTGGATGGATAAAGGTGAAAGGTAAGTTTTTGTTATTCCTAACAAGACTCCTTCACACCAGAGTTGATGTTTATGAACTGACCTGTGGAAAACCCCTAAAGATGGGGAAAGAGAGTACCTCAACCAGAACAATCAACTTGTGACTCTAGTGGAACTTTCAATCCCTCCTCATGACCTGCAAGGGAGGAAGAGGGGCTGAAGATTGAGTTGATCACAAGGGACCAACTGACCCAGGACATAAGCAGGATCTTGCTTCAGTGATAATAGAAATTAAAACTGAAGCAGCAGCATGAATTCACAAGAACAATCTTCAACTGAGAAGGAAAAGAGTAGTGAGAGGGCTTCAGTTCGAAGAAAGGAAAAACTGAAGAGGGTACAGGGCTGACAAAGATCAGGCTAGTATGCTCACAAAAGAACAGGACTAGCTTCAGTGGCCACTGGAGTGGGCTAACTGTAATTTTCCATTAGCGATGAATATGGCTTTTTTAGTAGGAACACGTCTTTGTTTTAGGGGACCAGGAAAATGCATTCCATACATTGTTAGCCAGAAAAGATAGGGAATACAGATATATCTTCACCTACAGTGGGTAACAGGTCATGAAACCTGTCATAATTCCCAATGACTTAATCAATAATGCCTATGTGATGAAGCCTCCATAAAAGCCCAATCTAAAGGGGTTCAGAGGGCCTCCAGGGCTAGTTAACAAGAATGCATGTGTGTGCCCAAAGGGTGGCATACCCAGAATTCCTTGGGGACAAAAGTTCCTGGGCTCAAGAATCTCTTCATCTGGTTGTTCATTTATATCTTTAAAATTTTGTTCATTCTGCCACAAATACAAACTCAAGTCCTTTGCAGAAAAATGAATGCACCTTGAGAACATAATATTAAGTGAAATAAATCAGATACACAAGCTTAAATATCACATGATTTCTCTTATATGAGAGACCCAAAATATAAATACATTAAAGGGCAAAATAAAAAACAGAACATAGGGAGATAGATATTTTACAAATGGTGTGTGGGGAGAGGACCAAGAGATGGAGAGAAGAGTAGGCAGGCAAGAAAAAAGAAACAAAGAAAAGAATTAATAATTAAGATGTGTTGTATACATGCACTAACATCCCATGAGGAATGTAATAGTTATATATTAAAAACACTTATGCATTAAAATTACAAAAGAGCAAGAAAGAATCTGTTTATATGGGTGAGTATCTGGTCAGTATCTACCTGGGATTGGAAAAGAATTGGTTGGCGTTAGGAAAACCTCCATACATATACTGTCAGGAATTTGAAAAAGTGTAAAAAAAAAGGGAGACTTTTTTTCTTTTTTCAGGTATTACCAAAATTCTTCTATTACAGTTGAGAAGACAATCTCTGCTCATCACAGAATTATTGTCTAGTGAGACCAACCACCACATACACAATCTATAAAAATACAATATAATCCAAAAATTTTCTAAATGAGCCCAAAAGCTTGGATTCCTCACTAATTTGGGGACTTCTCCTGGCCAATTTTGTCTTTAACTCTTGCAGGAATGTTCCTAGAAGGGGAATAGCTGGATCAAATGAAA
>RJWM01041973.1:0-14456 GCA_004363535.1 Dasyprocta punctata | reverse complement strand
TCATGCATTCGGGTCTCTAGTGGGACTCTTGCATGATATTGCTGTGGGATCCAGGCCCTCGGCTATCCTGGGTCTTAGTGTTGTGGAAAGATTCTCCTGCACCGTCTTGTGTCTAATTTTGGGTGATTATTATAAAAACAGTATTACAAATCCTGTGTCCTGTATGTAGTAGTTCTCCATGTAACCCCTGACTACAACACCAGGCAAGTGCTGTGCTGCTGAGCTATATCCCCTGCCCAAATTTGAATATTTCTGTTGTCACCGCTCAGATTTATTTATTTATTTATTTATTTATTTATTTATTTATTTATTTATTTATTTATTTATTTGAGTTAGGGTCTCACTCTGTGATTCAGGCTATCTTTGAGCTTGCTATGTAGCATGGGTCGGCCTCAAACTCTTGGCAGTCTTTCTGCCTCAGCCTTCCCAAGGGCTGGGATTACAGGTGTGCGCCACCATGCCTGGCTTGCACTGCCCAGATTTAATTCATCATTTCTTGCATCACTTGTTGCAATTAAATATTTTTCCTTCTGGTTTTACTTCTCTCTTCTGTCTTTGGCATTGTTACCAGAAAGATGTTTTGAAAATGCTGATCTTGCTAAAAATAGTTTAATGGTTCATCTTCAAACTTTTAAAATAATTTTCTTTGCAACAGATTTTTGTTCCTCAAAGGATTCTTTTTCTGTTTCTGTTTGTTTTTTTCTTTTTTGAGACAGGGTCTTGCTGCGCAGTTCAGGATGGCCTTGAGCTCACTTTGTAGTTCAGGCTGGTCTGGAACTCATTGATTCTCCTGCCTCAGCCTCCCAAGTGCTGGGATTCCAGGTGTGTGCCAGCATGCCTGGCTCCTCAAAGAATTCTTAGGGTAGAAGTTCACTACATAAAATAGGCGAAGGTAGAACTCTCTAGCTGAATCGGTTATGGCGAAGAGGAATCATCTGGGATGTCCTTTCCTGTTTTTATTTCTTCTCCCACCAAGATGCACTGTGAGCAGTACCCAAGGGTGCTGCTAGAACAGCAGTGATGCATAGTATGAAACCTATTTATTCCTTGTCCTGGAAAACAAGAGTCCTTTCTGGTCATCTCAAGGCATATCATTACTTTCCAAAACGCCCAATTCCTTATTCTACATCTGTGCCTGCTGTATGTGACCCTGTAATCTTAACCATATCATTGCCTATGTGAATGTCCTCATCTGCCATTCTCTCCAGGGAAAACCTTCCTTTTAAAGACATAGCTCCAGTGCTGCCTCATCTATGAAGCCTTCCCAAAGCAACCTTATTTATTATTAACAGAATTGATGACCTTTTCCCTGTGCCTCCATTTTATCTTGTTCCCATTTTTATTGTTATATCTATTACATAGTCCCTTTCCCGTACTAAGGTGGTAATGTACTGCAATGATTTGTTTATGTGATTTTCTCTAATAATAAACTGTGAGATTCCTGAAAACAGTAACTATATCTTACTTGTTTTAAGTTTCCCAAGAATCCGATGAGTTTTGTCATGGAGGATATATGTCTGGTTTTGTCAAATCTTCTGCTATTTCAGCAAAATATAAATAGCCAGATTTTAACCAGATTTTAATGTGGGATCTGCCTCCTTTTTTTTTTCCCTCTCTTTTTTTCTGAGGCAGAGTCTGCTGTGTAATTCAGACTGGCCTTGAACTCGTAGAGGTCCTGCTGCCTCAGTCTCCCAAGTGTTGGGATTACAGTCATGCACCACCATGCCAGGCTGCCCATTTTTAATGTTAGCAGAAATTCATTTTTTCCCCTCAGCAGTCAATTACTTTACCACTGAGCTACATCCATAGCTTTGGATTTTTAAAACAATTTTTAAACAATTAAAAAAATTTTTTTAGATTTTAAAAAAAATGTTGAAATGGGGTCTCATTGTGCTGGCTGTGCTGGCCTCAAACTTGGGAACTTTCTGCCTCAGCTTCTCGAGTAGCAGGAGGCACAGGTGTGTGCATCTGCCCCTGGCGAAATCCAGATTTTTAAGAAAACATTAAGCAAGACAAAGTATATCTGTGGGCAGAACATGGTTCAGAGGCTGCCAATTAAGAACCTGTAGAGTTCTTTAATTGTTTATGTGGAAAAACTAGTTATACAAGACTGACTTTCTTTACATGCATTTACAAAAATAACCAAGCCAAACAAATGCTGTATAAATTGAGAACTCTTAAAAAAAAGAAAAGATTATTGCCATACTTTGATACCTTATTGCATTAATATTGTGGGTTTTATTTTAAAAAATGGCGTCATGCCTTATGTAATAAACCTTACAAATTGACATTGAAAATTCCTTGAGGGTAAGAATTGTCCTTTAGTTCTACAATACTTGTAAATGCTTCCTGAATATTGTTAAACTGGAATTTTACCAATGTGATAATAGAATGGTGATTATAAAATACTTTTTAATTACAATAAAATAAATTTGGTTGTGGTCTTAGATACGCTTTAGTGTGACCTTGAACCATTTATATAACTCACATTCCAATAAACCGAGGAAGTTGAATTAGGTGAACATTCCAGGTGCTAAATTATTTGATATTTGATGCTCGAATGAAGGTTGCCTATGACTCTTATTTTTTAAAATAGAGCTTAAAATTTACTTTTAATATTTTCATTAGGTGACAAATGCAGTGGAGTGTTTACAGATAGCCACAGTTAAATGTTAAATATTCTTACTCCCATATATTTTATTGAACAAGTCCATTCTTTTTATCAGTGTGTATGTATACACATAAGTATGAATAATATATATGTCTCGTTAAAGTAGCTTTATTGAACTATAACTTACAGGCAAAAAGGCTCACGTGTTTAAGATGTACTGTTTGGTGAAACTTTCAACATATGTATTGATTAATGACAGACATCATTACCAGCATTAAGAAAATGAATATATCTACCATCATAAGTTTCTCATGCCCCTTTGACATCCATTTCCTCCCCTCGTGCCTAATCCTTGTTTCACTTAGACTAGTTTGTACTTTATAGTATTAATTTGAATTTTACATTTCTTTTTTTTTTTGTACCGGGGTTCAAACTCTTAATTTGAATTTTAGATAAATGAATCATGTGGTATACATTTTTTTGTAGATTTCTTTCACTTAGTATAATTGTTTTTCATTTAACCTATCTTCTTATATGCGTATTTTCTTATTTCTGAGTAGTATCCCATTGTGGGTATTTTATAATTAGTTTATTCGTAAACCTGTTGATGAATATTTGAGTTGTTTCTGATTTGGGTTTTTGGCTATTATGTGTGAAGCTGTTGTGAACATTCATGGGTAAATAGTTGTGAGGATACAGGCTCTTTATTTCTTTTGAGTAAATACTCCTGGATTCATGAACAAGTATATGAAAGTTGCAATTATTCCATACACTCACCAGTACTCAGCCTCCTTATTTTGGCAGGTAAGTGTGACTTTTAATTTGCGCTAATGGTGTCATTCATCTTTCTGTGTACTTGTCTGCCATCTGTATGTCTTCTTTTGTTTGAGGATTGGTTTACATGTTCTGGTCGTATTATTAATGTAAATCTACTTTTCAAGTTGTAAGATTTTTTTTATATATCATAGATACAAGTTCTTTTTCAAATACATATTTTGTAAATATTTGTGGCTTACCCTTCAGTGACAGTGTTTGTTTCTTTGTTTGTTTATTCTTTTTGAGACAGGGTCTTTCTATGCAGTTTCAGGCTGGCCTTGGGCTCACTTTGTAGCCCAGGCAGGTCTCAAGTTGCAACGATCCTCCTGCCTCAGCCTCCTGAGTTCTGGAGTAACACTCTTTTTAGAAGAGCAGTTTTTTTTATTGTATTTATCTTTGGCAGTGCTGGGAATTGAACCCCAGGATCTTGTGCATGCTAAGCAAGCACTATACCACTGATGTGTACCTCCAGCAAAATTTACAGTTTTGCTAAGTCTAATTTATTCACTTTTTCTTTTATTGTTTGTAATTTTTTTGCATTAAATTGTCAAAGTCAGTGTCACCAAGATTGTCTCTTATCTTTCTTATAGAAGCTTTATAGTTTTTAGTTTTTTTTTTTTTTATCATTTTTAGATGTAGATCTGTGATCCATTTAGAGTTTTTATTTATGATATAAGGAAAGGATCAAGGTTTGTTTTTCTTTATGCATATGGTTGTACAGTCGTTCCAGTGCCATTTGTTGAAAATCCTATCTTTTACATTGAATTGAATTATTTTTGTTCCTTTTTTGAAAGTCAACTCATTGTAAATTTGGATCTATTTCTGGATAATCTATTTTGTTCCAGTGGTTAATTGTTATATCAATATCAAACTTTTTTTTTTTTTCCCCCTTGGTACTGGGGATCGAACTCACAACCTTGCACTTGCCAGGCAAATGTTTGTACAGCTGAGCTAAATCCCTGGCCCTAAACTATCTTGATTACTAAGCATTTTGATAAGTATTTAGGGTTAGGTTAAGTATATATTGAAATTGGTAATAGAGTACCTTCAACTTTGCTCATCTTTTCCAGTTATTTTGGATATTTTGGATCTCTTACATTTCCATTCATATTTTAGAATTGGCTTGTCATTTTTTTAAAAGGGAATAAAACAGAATAATAAAATGGAATAAAACAAAACAGTGAGAACAATACTGAATTTTAAAAACAAGACAGATGGAAATCCCTCACAGTTGCTGTACTGCATATTGTTATCCTCTAAATAGATACTCAGACTACCAGCTTTAGGCCTGCAAAGTCAAACAATAGAAGCGTTAAGTTGTTTTTCTTTATTTCAGTAGCTATCATCCCAGCCTGCATTCCTTCATATCAGCTGATGGCTTTGGTGGGGCAGGGGAGTCTTCTTGTTTCCCAGCCCACGCACCAGCTGGTTCATGGGAGGGGGTTGGCTTTTTGGTTCTCCTCAGCTTGTCATTTCTACCAAACCCTCCTGAAGTTTTGTTTGGGGTTGCCATAAATCTAATTCTGGGGAGAATTGACATCTCAACAACATTGAGTTTTCAGATCCATAATACATTTTATTTCTGTTTATTTAGATCTTTCATTTCAGCAACATCTTGTGATTTTCAGGTTATAGGTCTTAAATACTCTTTTTCATGTTTATCCCTAACAATTCATTTTTTGGGAAAAATTTTGAATTTTTTTTAACAATTCATAGTTTTATGCTTATGTAAATATTTATTTATTTATTTATTTATTTTGCGGCACCGGGGATTGAACTCACAGCCTCGCGCCTGCCAGACAGGCGCTTAAGCCACTGAGCCAAACTCCCGGCCCTTGTGAATAATAATTTAAAACTTCTGGTTTCTCCTTGTTTGTTGCTAGCATATACAAACACAATCAAATTTTTTTTGTCTTTTTTTGAGACAGAATTTCACTATGTAGTTCAGACAAACTTTGAACTCGTTTTGCAGTCCAGGCTGGCCTCAAACTCACAGTGATCCTTCCTGCCTCTCAGCCTCTGGAGTAGGGCACTGTGGGTGTGTGACACCATGTCTGGTTTAATTTTTTATTAAAACTTTATTGAGCTGGGAGTTTGGCTCAGTGGCTTAAGCGCCTGTCTGGCAGGTGTGAGGTTGTGAGTTCAATCCCCGGTGCCGCAAAAAAACCCCAAAAAACAAAAAAACAACAAAAAAAACTTTATTGAGTGAAATTTACATAAAAAGTCGAATTAAAAATATTTTTAAGTAAATCTTTCAGGGTTGGGAGTATAGCTCAGCATTGGGGACCTGGCTGTGTATGGGTTAAGCTGCTGACCACAGTGCTTTCTGGCTGTGTTTGCCTCTGAGCACAAGATAAGGCTGAAGCTGAGGACTTGGTCCTCTCTCCTATTCCCGGGCAATAACTGCCAATCTTAGAGATAAGACATTTTTCTTAGTTAGCAAGATTTACTGCCTAGAATGTCTTTATTCTAACTTCTTAAGGCTTTGCTCATTTTTGTGGGCTTTTGCTTCAGATGTGCCTCTACTTCCTGCACCCCCCTGAACTGTTAAGGATCTGATAAATACAGATGCTTCAGAGCAGTCTTTGTCTTAGCTCCAAGAGAGTTTTGGCCTTCCTGGACTCCCCATAAGCCAAATTTATATTGTCTTTATTTAATCCTTTTATGTATGCTCTTTAAGCTTGGGAACTTGGCTGGCATGCCCAAATCCCTGGTTTCAATCCCTGACAACACCCACCACTCAAAACCCAAATCAATCTTAACAGTACTTTTAGACTTACAGAAAAGTTACAAAGTTAGTACAGAGATTTCTTAGATACCCCACACTCAGTCTCCACTATTAATATTATTAATTTTTTTATTTTAAAGAGGAAAAAGAAATAACAGAAAAATCAAGCAAACAAACAAACAAACAAAAAAAGCAAAACAACAGCAACAAAGAACAACAATAGCTATATAGGTTTTCAAAACAAGATGATAGAAATTTAACAATGGTTATATTGCATATTGTTATCTTCAGAATAGTTGCTCAGGTTACCAGATACAGGAATAAAACAAAATAGTAAAACAGAAAAAAATATTGGATTTCAAAACAAGACAGAAGGAAGTCCCCCACAGTTGCTATATTGCATATTGTTATCCTTTAAGTAGATGCTCAGACTACTAGCTTTAGGCCTGCAAAGTCAATCAAACGATACAAGCATTAAGTTATTTATTTATTTATTTTTACTTCAGTTGCTATCATCTCAGCCTGATTTCCTCCAAATCAGCCCACTGCTTATGGTGATGGTGTTGGGGTACTCTTGTCTCCCAGCCCATGTACAGCTGGTTTGGCTTCTGGATTCTCTTCCTATGACCTGTGGTGGTTGCTCCTGGCTCACAGGAAAGTAAATTTTTTTTTTTGTTTTGTTTTTCGAGACAAGATCTCAGTAAGTAGTCCAGGCTGGCCTTGAATTCACTGCTTAGCCTAGCTGACCTCTTGGAGTGATCCTCTTGCCTCAGCCTCCCAAGTGCTGGGATTACAGTCTCTACTGTTATTAATAATAAACATCTTACATTTGTGTAGTACATTTGTCACAGTTAACAACACACTGATAAATTATTAGTTACTGTCCATATTCCTTTCAGATTTTCTTGGGGTTTTTTTTTTTAAAGACCTAATGTCCTTTTTATGTACAAAGGGTCTAGTTAATCTATATATTATCTTATATTTAGTCATCATATCTTCATAGGTTTCTTGTGACTATGCCAATTTCTCAAACTTGCCTTGTTTTTGATGACTGTGAGAATTATGAGTAGCTTTGTGAAATGTCTCTCAGTTGGGATTTGGCTACTGTTTTTCTAGTAATTGAACTAGGGTTATGGGTTTTGGCAGGAATACCACAGAGGCTGAATACTCTTTTTATAGACACTGTGTTGCTCAGACAGACCCCAAACTCCTGGGCTTAGATAATCCTTATGTCTTACCCTTTGGAATAGCTGTAGTATCAGTAAGCAGCACTATGTCTAGTTTAAGAACTTTTTTCATCATATTGTATTATAGCATGTATCATATCATATCATGGGTACGTATTGTCAACATATCTTATCATTGTTGATGTTAACCTTGGTTACTTGAATAATACAGTGTTATGTTCTCTACTGCAAAGTTACTCTTTTCTAGTTTGATACTAGACACTTTGCAAACAAATGCTATGTGCAGATCACACTAACCACTAAGTAAGGAGTTATGTTCCATTTCCCTAAGGTCAAAGTATATGAACTATTTGGGCTCTTTTGGATAAGAGATTTGCCTATTCCCTCCCAGTTACTTATTTCTTTGGTTGTGTGTTTGTATGAAATGTAGACCTATTTATATGTAGTTATCCAGTCCTCTTGCTTGTTTGGTTGCCCATATTCCAGCTGTGGTTGTTGGGAGCACTTTTATCTGGCTCCTTTGTCCCCTCAACTGAATTGTTTTTTTTACCTGTTAACCTTATATCCTGCAACTTGTTAAACTCAGATTCTGTGGGATATCCTACATAGGTGATTGTGTCTGGGGAAAGGAATAAACAGTTTTCTTTCCAAACTGAATGCTTTTTATTTTTCTTGCTTTATTGTGTTGTCTAGAGCCACCAATATACTGTTGATAAATGTGATCAGAGCAGACAGTCTTATCTGGTCCCTATCAGGGAGAAAGTATTTGTCTTTCAAACATGGTTTAGCTCTAAGTATTCTATAGAAATCTTGTATAGCTTAAGGGAAGTTCTCTGTACCTATTGGCTGAAAGTTATTTTTCCATTAGTGGGCATTGTGTTTTTTTTTTTTTTTTTTTTTTTTTTTTTTTGGTCAAATGTCTTTCTATACCTTTATTGAGATCATTATATGATTTTTCTTTTAATATGGTGAATTACAGCAACATTTATTTATTTATTTATTTATTTATTTGTCTTTTAGAGACAGGGTAATTCCAGCTGGCCTTGAACTCATTTTGTAGCTCAGGCTAACCTTGAACTGGCAGCAGTTCTCCTGCCTCAGCTTCCAGAGTGCTAAGATTACAGGGGTGCACCACCACACCCAGCAACAGTAATTGATTTTTTTTTTTTTTGAGACAAGATCTCATAGTTCAGACTGGCTTGAACTCACTATGTAGTCTAGGTTGTCCTTGAACACCCAGAGAGCCTCCTGTGTCAGCCTCCTGAGTGCTGGGTTTACAGATGTGCACCACCACACTGGCAGTAGTTGAGTTTTGAATGTTAAACTGACTTTCATTACTTAGTCATGATATATTACATACAGTTGGTCCTTTGTATTTCAAATTGAGCATGTTTGAAAAAACAATGCATCTGTATTGAACATCTACAGATTTTTTCATTATTCCCTAAACAATATAGTATAACACCTGTTTACATAGCATTTATGTTGTTTTTTGGGTATAAGGGATCTAGAGATGATTTAATGCATGTCAGATGATGTGTGGGAGGATACTTGTAGTTTGTGTGCAAATACTGTGCTGTTTTATGTCCTTGGTGGGAGTCATGGAACCAATTCCTTGTGGGAAACCAAGGGAGGACTGTTAGTTTACACTGGATCAGCACTTAGCTTGTGAAGTCAGTTCAGTAGGGTATGATCACTACTTGAAAAAGAATAAGGAGAATATGTTATTAAACTATTCCTATATTAAACTATTGCCTAGTGAAATTTTTGAGGCTTTTTTTGTGTATGAGTGTGTATTTACTAAATTGCAATGTGTATTTCTTACCTAAATTCATGTTCAAAATTTTGAAAGCCTTTTACCTAATTCACTTTTCATCCTGCAAGTAGTGAGGTACAGAGTAGGGCAGGAAAGGAACTATCCCTGAGAGGAGAACGACAGGTTAAAAGAGCATGATTAAGGTGGAAGGAAATAAAATGAGGATATGGACGTTTCCATAGAAAAACTGCATTTGTTTCTCAGGTTTTGTTGTTGTTCCTGTTGCTGTTGTTGTTTGTTTTGTCTTTTTTTTCCCCCAATACTAGTGATATAGGGCATATGATACACGGATGATACAGGACCTCCAAATAATCCAAATAATGTAAGGGAAATATAACTCCCAACCTGCTAGATATGTGATACACTGAGTTCATGTTCTTTAAAATTAAAGATTGAATTCTAGGAAGAATAGAGGTTAAGAATAGGAAGTATTTAGCCTGCTTTAATCCCAGCACACAGGAGGCTGAGGTAGGTGGAGCATTGTGAGTTCGAGGCAGGCTTGGGCTACAACGTGAGCAAGGCCGGCCTGAACTATGTAGTGCGACCCTGCCTCAAAAAACAAAAACAAAAACAAGGCCAGGAGCTTGGCTCAGTGGCTTAAGCGCCTGCTTGGCAGGCGTGAGGTTGTGAGTTCAATCCCGGGTACCGACCAAAAAAAAAAAAAAAAAGAATAGGAAGTATTTATTGAGAGAAAGATAGCTTCTGGCTAAGAGGGATAGAAGGAGGTCCCGAGTGAGTGACTTGGGGACCCACTTCTCAAGGGAATTTTATAGAGCAAAACCACAAGGTAAGGCTGGTTCAAAGTGAGACAGAACTGTAGTTAACTAATATGATTACAAGTGTAGTCACTTAGGTGATATTAATCCACTGGAAAATCACAAGGTAGGTATAAGTTGAAACCAAACTATAGTCAACTAATAAGATTTTCAGTTTACTCACTTAGGTAATGCTGATTAAAATGGGGGTCAAAAGGGGAAACAAGCCTTGGATCAAGCACACAAGGATCTAACAGGGACTCTCCAGCAAGGAATGGGCTAGGAAGGTTTTGGTCTTCCATCCGAGGTGATTTGTTCCTATTTAGAATACCTTTTGCTGTTGTTCATCCCTAGGGGAAGTATGTGGATGTAGTCACTTCTCTTTGTCTTGGATCCTGACCTTCAAGAAATGTGCCTCCAGCCACAGTTGTAAGCATTCTTATCTTCTGCATTGGCTCTGGAGCACTCAGGCCTGTCTATGTAATATTTGTAAATAATTTAGCTATCTATAATATGAGGAGTTGAACCCCAGGGCCTTCTAGCTAAGCTAGATCCCCAGCCCTTTTTGTTTTTTACTTTGAAACAGGGTCTCACTAAATTGTCCAGGCTAGGCTCGAACCTGTGATCCTGCTGCGTCATTGTCCTGAGTGTCTGGGATTACAGCCATGTGCCACCTGGCTTCCTTTCTTAGTTTTGTTTGGAGGGATCATTATGGCTGACTAATGAAGTCTATGAACAGGATGTAATTAATTGCAGATTATTAACTTAATATTCTTAGCCAAAGAGTTTGGCAGTCTGTCAGATTTTGGAAAGTCTTTCCCGAAAGAGCCTCTTTTGTATAACTTCAAAATGTGCTTTTGCCGGGCGTGGTGGCACACGCCTTTAATCCCAGCACTCGGGAGGCCGAGTTCGAGGCCAGCTTGGGCTACATACGTGAGCGCAAGGCCGGCCTGAGCTACGCAGTGCGACCCTGCCTCGAAAAACCAGGGCTGGGAGTTTGGCTCAGTGACTTAAGCACCTGTCTGAAAAAAAAAGTGCTTTTTGGTACATTTCTCATCTAGGAATGTTTTTTTAAATACCATTAAGGAGAGCTATTCAATTAATTTGCTTATGTAAAGATACTAGTTGTTATTGTCTCTTCATATGTAATGAGCATTTAAGCTTTGTAGGGACACAGTCTTGATACTAGCTTATGACTTCATTTTAAGAGTTTTAGTTGAGTTCAGTTCAGGAGAATGAAAAATGATTGAGAAGAATCTTCTGGTGCCTTCGAATTCTAAAATGTCATAGATGTGAATTTCTTTCTCTGTCATACTGCTACAGCAGTTTTGGATTTTACCAAATGTTACAGCAGAGTCAGATACACTGCTGATCCGGATTCACACGAGCTGCAGTCTGGAGAAGTGGAGGGAGCCATGCCTTATTAGCCAGCGGGCCCAGAGGAGTTACGCACTCCGGATTCCGAGCCCCGAGTCTGGGTTAGGAGAGCCGCTACAGAGCTTGTGGCAGGAAAGGGTGAAACGAACAAAGGTAGTTACTTAAAGGTTTAAAACTTTGAAGGTCTGCAGGCCAGGGAGTCAGGTGACAGTAGAGTAAAGCCCCTGGTCCGGGAAAGGGAGGAGGGGCGCAGCAAGGTACAGAAAGTGTTGCAATCTTGTGGTTAAAATCAAAGTAAGAAGGTAACATCATCTGTCCTGTGGGGCTCAGGGTTGAGCCCTTGGGGGGACTGCATCTCAGGGTGGTTTATTTTTCTGTCTCAGTACTGCATTATTGCTTTGTCAGACTTATCCTAAGGTAGTATATCAGCATCAAATTTCTGGATGAAATGATACAGGAAAAATGCTAGATGTCAGATATGCCGAGTTCGTGTTCCCCAAAAATGAAGGATGAATTCTAAGGAACAGTAGAGATTAAGAGTAGGAAAATTTATCGCAGAAAAGGAATGGAGAATAGGAGTAGCTCCTGATGATACAAGGGAAACAAATTCCCAATGTACTAGATGTCTGGTGCGAGTTTATGTTCTCTAAAATCAACTGATGAATTTTAAGAACAGTAGAGGTTAAGAGCAGGATATATTTATTGAGAGAAAGAAAACTTCTGTCTGAGAGAGACAGACAGGATCTCGAGAGGGTTGGTGAGAACCCTTCCTTTTCTGGGGATTTTTGTAGAGCAAAACCAGGAGGTGAGGCGGGTCCAATGTGGGGGAAAAATGGGAACTCACAAGGTGGGCATGAGGTGGGGCAGAACTATGGTCAGCTAATAAGATTATAACTGCTCAGGTAAAATTGATTAAATCACAATCCAGTAGGGAAGCAAATCACATAACAAGCGGGTACAGGGCCTTTGCCTGTAGGGGGTTGGATTAGTGGCTTCTTCTGACTTCCTCAAGGTGATCAAGGTGTGAGGGTGATACCTATTTAGCATCAGTCCCTGATGTTTATCCTTGGGTGTATTTGTTTTATCTTTTGTTTTGAGATCTGGCCCACAGCACGAGGTATCTGTCTCCTCCAGGGTTGCAAGCTACTTTGTCTTCTGCACTGGCTCCTTCAAGGGCCCAGCCCTGTCTGCCTGCCTTTGTATTTCTATCTAACTCAGCTACCTGTAACATTGAGAGACAGGAATGGTTCCGAATGGGTTGATGAGCCCACTTCTCAGAGGCAGTTTTATAGAGCAAGCTCATGAGGCAGGGACATCATGGGTAGAAATTATGATTAACCAATAAGATTGCAGGTATAGTTGCTTAGGCAATATTGATCCAGTGGTAGCAAGAATATATAGGTGACATCATTAACCATGGTTGATAATCTGTAGTCTTAGTCTTATCTTTAGTTTTACTAGTTTTAGTCTTACTTAGTGGTTTTAATATTAGTGGTTGGGAGAGTATGACCCACCCCTAAGGAGATACTGGGAAATCTCAAAAGTATGGCACCAGATAATCTGAAGCTTCTCTTTATCTTTTGGAGTAGTATGTAAGTCTGGCCACAGTGACTTTAATCTTCAGGTGCGCCTGCAGCCACAGTTTCAATGCATTCTTCTGCACTGACTCCCTCTAGGGCCTAGCCTTGTCTGACTGCCTACTGTATTTCTACCTGAGTTAGCTGTTTATAATAGAAAGAATATGATTGAACAGCCTAGTGCCATTCTAACCTCTAGATGAGTTAGTATAATCAAAGAAGCATCCCTAGATATGCACATTTCTTTTGTGATTTAAACACTTTCCAGAGAAGAGTGAATCATTAGAATGTGTATTGCTACCCAAGAGGTGTTTAGTCCTAATAAGTTAAATAATAAAATTAATAATGATAAAAATCATGCCATCGTTTAAAGGATGTGTTAATAAGTTAAATAATTCAATTATAACAGTATTAATAATCAACTGGACATAGTGGCACAAGACTGTAATAATCCCAGAACTCTGGGAGGGTGAGGCAGGAGGATCACTCAACCTGAGAGTTTAGGGACATAGTGAGATCCTGTCTCAGAATTTTAAAAAGGCCTGGGATATAGATCAGTGTAAAGGCCCTGAGTTCAATACCCAGGAGCAATGGGAAAGAAAATCAAATCACAGTTCTGATATAATTTATTTTGGGTGTTATCTAAAATCTTTTTCTTTAAGGCAGTGGTGTTTAGCTTTTTCTGTGCCTACGAACCTTTAAAAATCTGGCAAGATATTATGAACTTCAAGAACTGCAGATTAAGAGACCCCACTTTTAGTTTTTTATTAAGCAATTTAATATGCATTGTTGTATTTCCTGTAAAATCCAGTTTTTCATGCTATATACCATGAAACAAATGTAAAATAGAAAGAATTGTTGCTTTTTTTTTTTTCTTCTTCCAATCAGATTTTTTGGTACATTTTATTTTATTTTTTTTATTTTTATTTTTATTTTTTTGCAGCACCGGGGATCAAACTCATAGCCTCACACTTGCCAGACAGGTGCTTAAGCCACTGAGCCAAACTCCCGGCCCTAGCTTTTAGAGGCAGGGTCACACTGTGTAGCTCAGGCCGGCCTTGTGCTCACAAGGTTCCACCTACCCCAGCCTCCCGAGTGCTGGGATTAAAGGCGTGTGCCACCACGCCTGGCTCTTTTTGGTTACATTTTAGGTATATATAATGATCACATTCATCATAGAGAATTTGTACTATATACATGGTATAACTTGTTTTTCCCCCCATTCCTGTACCTTCCCTTTAACCCCTTCTTCCTCCGCATTTACAAAAGCTTCATAGGAATGATTGTTTCTAATTACAATTGTTATTTAAGAAAATATTTTCAAGAAATAAGCAGTTCTTATGTTTAGAAGAATGGAAGTAGGCATGTGACTATCACAACATGTATCGTGATAAAAGCCATAAGGTTTTTGGGACAAGATGAATATTTCAAAGAAAATGTATATTTGCTGGTTAAGATTTTAAAATGATGTCTCAGGAGTTAGTTACATGAATGGAGAGACAAGTTGGAGGAAGGTATGTAACCAGGTTAGAACAGTTTAGAAGCTTATGTTCTAAGTCTCTTTTTAGCTCTAAGGTTCTGATTCTACT
>RJWM01041972.1:0-14613 GCA_004363535.1 Dasyprocta punctata | reverse complement strand
CACTGATGATGGGACTATGCACACACACACAGACACTGACGATGGGACTGTGCACACACACCACACACACAGACACTGACAATGGGACTGTGTACACATACACACAGACACTGAGTATGGGACTGTGCACACACACACAGACACTGAGGATGGGACTATGCACACACACACACAGACACTGACGATGGAACTGTGCACACACAGGCACTAACGATGGGACTGTGCTCACATATGCAGACACTGACGATGGGACTGTGCACACACAAACAGACACTGAGGAGGGACTGTGCACACATACACAGACACTGATGATTGGACTGTACACACACACGCAGACACTAACAATGGGACTGTGCTCACATATGCAGACACTGACAATGGGACTGTGCACACACACAGACACAGATGAAGAGACTGTGCACACACACAAATGATGAGATTGTGTACACACACAGACACTGATGATGGGACTGTTCATACACACACACAGACACTGACAATGGGGACTGTGCACACACACAGATACTGATGATGGGACTATGCACACACACACAGAGTCTTGAATCTGCAAGACGGGAAATAACTAACTTGCTTTAGTTTGGTCATTGAAGGCTATCAAAATTATTATACACAAGATGAAAAGTGGCACAGAAAGGTCATCTTCATCATGGATATTCTTCTGTCCCAACACTCGCTACCTTTGATAGCAGCCCAGCACACCACAGGCATTTGCACAGATATTGTGGTTGACCTTCAGAAGCCATCAGTAAATTATTTGTTTAATGGGTAACAAATAAGTCTTCCTACTCATGAATAATGAAACAAATATACATATTTTCTTTTTAAACAAAGTATCCTTGGAAAACTTGATTATTGAAACATAAATGGTTCTACGCATCTGCGTCTGAATAACATATGGAAAACACAGCTATAATTAAACAGTCACATGCATCTCCTCCTGCTATAGTATCTGAGATGCTATGGTCAAGATCAGAAATGACCTTCAAAGCTTAAATGAATATTATACTATGCACAATTTTAACTGGATTCAGTTAAATTGCATAATGAGTTTTTATGATTTATCACAATAGAGGGGAAATGTAAAAGCTAAACCACAAGTCCACAACATAATAACTTTATAAATGGTAGATAGTATCTGGGATGAAAAAGTGTGCTTAATCGATCTGAACTTAACAAATCCCCTCTATAGTGCCACCTCCTTCCTGTCATATATCTGCTAAGCTTTGTGGTGTAGTAGATGGCCTTGGCCCATGTATCACTTCCAGATGCCCATGCCGCAGGCTCTCATCTCAGGAGTTACAATCTGAGCTGGTATGTGTTTGCAAACACATTCATACCAATCAGTCATGTTAATGTAACTTTTGTAATTAAGTTAAATACTATGTGAGTAATATTTTTTCTATAAAAACTTACGTACGTACTTTACAAAGTCTGTCTGAAGAAGTCACCAAAAGATCACTGCTACCCACATTAGGTGTGGCTGAGAGAAGTGTAACAGGTTGGACAAAGATATGTCAAGTTTTGAAAGGTTCTGAACTCAGGATATTGTCTCTTTAAGAAAGCACACAGGATGTATAAATACTATATAGATTCAGATATGATCTACATACATGCACATTATAGTACATATGTATTCTTCATGGGGTTTGTGTAAGAATAACAATGTAGTGGTCTAATTGGAACCTTTACTATACTTACAGAAATGATAGCTCAAAAAGCATCAGATGACATTAATTTACTGCACTGCCATTTTTATGATTCTCTTTGTAACAGACACACTATCAGGTAAGATTTAGGTCTTTCTTAATTTATACTTTCTTAACTGCTTGTAATAAATTTCCCCATGTTTAAACAATAATATTATTTATATCTAATAATTTTATTTTAGTAATTCATTAGGTCATTTATACTGCATTATTATATGCAACATAAAACATAATAACTGCATACAAATAATGCAAATAATTGATGATAGCTAATCCATAAGTAGAGGATGAGTCATCTCTAGCAGTTTTGCCTGAGTAGACTGACCAGAATGTGTGGCTAACATCCAATGTCTGTCCTAGCAGACATAGCATGACTGCGTCCTCAGGAGAACAGCAAACTATCTCATCTTCCCTGCTGTGCCTCTCGGAGAACAGTTAAAAAACCAAAGGTTAAGGAAACAAGCCACTCTCTGAAACGTCTCAGAGGTGCCTGTGGCAGTGATGGTTTCCTCACAAACTGCTGCCTCGTTCTGCTTGCTGCACAGTAACTTATTAGAACTCCGGAAAGAAAAAAAGCAAAGGGAACTTCTCGGATCTGCAGAGCTCATAGGGCTGCCCCACAAGGATTCCACATAAACCCAGCGGATGTGAAAGCGTGGGTCTAACTCAACTGCCACGCTTCATCGTAGTAACATCGACTTTAACTTCATTCATTTTACCTAATTATTAAGTTGTCTCATGCTATTTGCTAGCATAAGTCAATAGTTCCAAACTATTTCTAGTGAATCTGCAGACTTCAGAAAATTATATTGAATATGATGCCCCCCCCAAAAGCTAATAAAAGGCACTGTTTTACTGGAGATTTTTGTTGAAAACTATGTAAAAACAGTTCTTTCACAGAACTCCTCTGGAGATACTTTTCAACACAACCAAGATCAGCTGTGTGACAGTGGTTAGGAACCCATACTTTGGAACCCAGCAACCTAAATTTCAATTCTAGATCAGCCCTCCAAGGCTGGAATATTTTTCGTACTAAATGGTATTTATTATTTTCATATAATTGGCAACACATTATGTGAGAAAGAATTATTGAAAATTTCTTCCTAAAGAAAGGAAGTAGGATGCAAGGTTCCCATAACAGACAAAAGCAAAATCATATTTTCAGTCCTTATCCTCAACTTTCATTTCAGAAAACAATTAAACTTACAATTCTATGTGAAGCCAACTCAGAAATGCTAAAGCAAAAAAAAAAAAAAAAAATCAAACTATGGGACTACTAAATGTGCCCACCTGGATAAAGGAGAGACTTGTCCAAAAATGACTCCTTATCTTAGATGAAATGCTGCTGCATTTTATATTTGTTTGCTTACCTTAAAACTTAAAGGGAGTGTAGAGAATAACAGTTACCGAAAAAATAAATGAAATAAAACCCGGAGTGCAAAAAGCCTCTGTCATGTCTCCCTAAGAGCTAAATGCGGCGGAGAGATGACCCCTTTATACATATCTGAGAGCTTGCTTACACAGTAATTAAAATATTTAGAGACAAACAAGCTAATTGCTCCGCTTAAAATACAGATTTTTATGCTTAAAGCTTTTTGCTCCAAATAATAGTTGTAAACCTGAGCTCTCTTTGAATATGGAAGTCCTGTAGTGTTGATGTAAAGGAAGAATTATATTCTTGCAAAGTATAAATTTCATTCTCCTCTCTGGCTACATTGTAAGTCATGTCTTAACCTCTGATGACCCTTCAGCACATAGCATAGAACCCAGCACACATTTTATATCCAATTAATAAAGAAAGAATAAATTAATAAAAAACAGAAAAGCAAGTCCAAGACAGCGAAAGAGACACACGCTTGCCATCTAGTGGTACACTGTCGAAAATATACATACATGATACATGATTCCCAGAGTGTGGCAAAAGTAATAAATGTGACCAAAAAAAAATTCTAACTACAGATATGTTTAACCAATCTTGTCACAGGTTTCACTCATCTGTAATGTACACACTGTTCTAAAGGTGTCAAATAAAGTGGTAGATGTGTATAGATCCTGAAAATGAACATCCTCCTCCTGTAATCAATCATATAGCAAGACAAAGCAGTGAAGAGTCAGTCATACAGAAAGAATTTTGGATGCCATCACCACACAGAAATGCTAGATGTTTGAGGGGCAACACGTGTACCCTGAATTGAACATCACACAGTGGATATGGATATCAAAACGTCACAAGGTACCCTAATAAATATGCACAATCTTTATGTGTCCATTTACAAAATTAAATAAAATAGAACTTTAATATAAAAGATTCAGCTATATATAATAAGCCACAAATATGGTGCAAGGAAGTGACAAGACTTTCTCTTCTGTATAATTTATTAAAGTTATGCTTTCAATCATTAAAAATATGCTGGTATACTGGCTACAAATATTAAGATACCACTTGAGAAAGCAAACAGTGCTCTTCTCTCCCATCTCAATTCAGCCTGTATCTTGCAGTCATTAATAAATCACAGTCCACTCTATTTAAAACTGAGCTCTAGTCCACCCACCTCCGGATATCAATCGGAACTTGTGGTCAGCACAGAGAACACAGTTCTCCTCTTCCCCTCCCATCCACCAAAAGAACCAAGTGTTCCAAACTCTGTGTGCACCGTTTGTAGCCTGGGGCATTTACTAGAAACCTCTTAGAGTTCTTTGTTTTTTATTGTCTCTAGAGAATCTGTTTTCCTGAGTTCTAATTTTCTACTTTACAAAGATAGAGATGCCCTTAGAGTCCTTGCTTAAAGAGTTAATATGCAAAAAAATGCAAGTGCTATAGCATTTCCAGTTTCGATAGGAGCCTCCAGGGAGCTTTGTTAGGGCCACATGGGGAAGGAGCATTGGAGTCCACAGCTCCCATGGCTCTTCTTTCCTTCCTGAGTTCCTCTGGCCAAGGCCAATGGGCACCACTGTTCTGTCCTGAGGACTCATTCGTTGTATTAAGACAGTGAAAACAAACGGCAATTTAAAACATACAGTCTCTCATGATGCAGGCAGTTTACAGAGTAAGCATGGGCAACTTCCTTTGTAAACAAAAAATAATCAGAACAAAGAAGACAAGTGAGGCTGGATGAGTTGACCTCGCTGGCAGTGGCTTGACCCAGCATCTGCGGCATGCAGGCTAGGATCAGGGGCTTTGGTGTGGGATGGGAGGTCACTTCCATTAGCCAGGGTGTCACATACTGGAGGGAGAGGGCAGAAGAGCTGGGAAACAGGCACAGGAAAAGGTGCTGAACCTTGCAATACTGTATTCACACATTTTATAAAACCACATTTACTGAAAGAAGCTCCAGCCGCGTTTTCCTTGTGCAAAGCACTTAACTCTGCATACTTCTGTATATATTCTGCAACACATTTACCCAAACAAGTGCTATGCAAAGTGCTCTAAACACTGAGAGTGACCCAAGTTTGTGGCTGGAAAACCACAGCGGCTGACTTGTCCCTTGTACTCACCGTGGTAGTGGTGGTGACCTCTTCAGTCACGACCTTCAGCGTGTCAACCACAGAGATGTAGCCCAGCCGTTTCGCGATGGCCAAGGCAGTGTTACCATTCTGAAGGAAGAGTGAAAGAGAGGAGAGTGAGAAGGGAGAGGGAGGATGGTGCTGTGGGCCAATGAGATCACCGACAGCTCTGCATGAGCCAGCATTTCCTTCCAAAACAGGCACTGCTTAGGAAAATCACTAGTTTTTACCATTACATCTAAATCTGTCTTGGTAACTTCTTTAGACTATAGCCCAGGTCACCATGGTAACACAACAAGCTTGAGTCTCCTTGCTCTTTTTAATAAGAAGCACTTGACACTTTAACCCTAAGGTTGTCAAACATCTACGAAGTCCTGAGATTAGGAAAGGATGTGCTGAATCGAAGACAATGCCTCCAAATTCAGGATCACTAGGTACTCTTACTCCTACCTGATGTCAGGCCATCTGCCTCAGGTTACCCCTGGGAACACAGTGACATATTTAGCTCCAGCTGTGTGGGAGCTCAGGCTGCAGCAAAATAACACAAGCCAGCAATTCAGGCCTCCCGCCCGGGCATCCTGGTTTAACAGCTCCGCTTAGTTTACATTTCAATCTAAGCCAGCAGCTCAGAAACACGGCTCCCTTAAGAAAGCAGGGAGCTAGGGCGGGACTCCTGCTCACATCTGAGCGCCAGCTGCAGACATTGTAGTTTCAGCCATCGGAGCCCAGGGCTCTGCTCTCCAGAGAGCCAACAGAGCACGGCCAACCTAGCATGGCCAACTGGTGTCCCTCCCAAGGGTGGTCGCTCTCGGGAAGTCACACTGACTTCTGGGAAGGTTTTTCTAGAAACTTGGTGCTTTCCACAGTCTGGAAGCTCATTTAAGTTGCACACAGGAGTTCAGACATGAGGCCACTTGAACCAGAGAGGAGGAAGATGGGAGCACAGTAAGGGGCAGAGCGTTGTGTGTCTGCTTACCGCAGTGGTGGCATTGGGCTTGGCTCCGTGTTGCAGCAGGACATTGATGATATGTGTGTGGCCCTGCTGGGCAGCCTGGTGCAGAGGTGTGTAGCCATTCTGGGGTTGGACGTGGCAGCAGTTTGCAGGGGAGAGGACAGTGAGGTTAGCCTGTGTTTTCACTTCCCGGTCTTTTTTACAACCATCAGGGATGCTTAGTTTATTTGGAGCCCAGTTTTCCCAGCAACTCATTTCTCAGCAGCAAACCTTCCCTCACACCTTCTGCTCTGCTAAACAAAGAGACTAGCTTATGAAACAAGGAGATAAAAAGCCTCTCTGAAAGAACTATTAATGCAGTAAAAATAGGTATGCACAGAGGAGATTTAAAATGGGAAAGGACATTCTCACTGGTTTCTTCCCTAGTTAGGAAGTAAGGAAGAGTAAACTTGCTTTTAAAAGAAGGCTGCAGAGGGTCACACAAACTCTTAGGTGCTTATCCTGCCTTTCCTAACAGTTAACCTTTGGGTTTCCTTTATAGTTTCTGAATCAATGAAAATAAGTCTAAGCCTATATTCATTTCCAGGAACAGCTTTGGGTATAGAACACACCCATACACTTGAAGAATAAAAGACGTTATCAGAAGTGACCCAACCTCAACAACAACAACAACAACAAGTCTTTAAAAACTAGTTGTTAACATTCTGGTCTGAATGTTCACATAGATGAAAGCCCTGTAGTCTATGATTTTCGAGGAATCACTGGCAAGGTTAGTGAGCCCAGTCTTGGCTGAGAACTGCAGTGGGTGGTGAGGTGTATTAACATCAATTTAAAGTCAGGCTGGAATCCTTGGTGGTACAATAAACCAGTAACAACAGCCATCATGGTGCCAGATTCTGGGCCCTGAAGTATTTTCTCTTCTACTCTTTATAGCACCCTGAAATGAGGGTATTTGGTACATCATAGGTATTTCATAAAGAATGGCTGGCAAAAGGGGCAATGAGCAAATAATTGGATAAATGATGTTTTTCTCCCCTTTGCAGAGATGATGAAACTGAAAATAGCAACTAAGTAATTTCTCCATAGTCATTCTTAGGTTTAGGTACTGTGTAGACTATGACAACACGGTGGGTTTGTGCCTCAAAACTACTTTTCTAATCTCCTTGTCTCATTCCTGATAAGTTACAGTTTTCAGACACAGCTGCAGTAAGCTTCGAGGGCTGAGTGGCCCGTTTGAACCCCATGTTAATAAGACTGAATCTATGTACCATCGTACAGACCTACATGGGTATACATCCCTTCTACCCAGTGTGCTTCTAGCCCGTGGATGTTCCTCATCCTGACAGAAACCCGCTGTCTCCCAGAACAAGCGCACCATTTGCTTCTTCTGTGCATACCCCATGGCCTCTGTCCCGGTGCGCTAGGGTCTTTTGGTCCAAGACACCCTAAGTCTGGTGCACCCTCCGCTCACCACGGAAGGCACCTACTGCCTGCTGTACCTCCCTACAGTGGAGAGAACCCAGGGAAGCTGGGAACATACCACATCGGCCACAGGGCTCTCAGGAGCCTACAGTTACGACAGGGCTGCACAGACACTTGAGCAGCATAAAGTATGATACTTTTTCCCCAAAATTCTTCCTTTCCATTGTGCTAATGACCAAATTTTGTGCATGTCTTCAGTATCATCCAAGTTAATTCATTTAACAAGTGTTTACTAACCACATGCTATGTGTTAAATAACTTAGCATATAAGTTAGTAACATTATGTATGATGAACTAATCCATATAAGCATAAATAACTAGTGATCACCTATAAGTGTATAAATTGTAATAACAGCACGTGAGGAACCACCTGGAGATGACGCTGTGGGGAAAAGCAGATTGTACTCCTCTACCTACAGGCAGGTTGACATTGGAGTGATATCAGCAAATATCTAATGGGGGACAGGTATATATAGATTTAAAGTTTAGGGGCACAATTTTAAAGAGCTTAAAGAACCTGGATGAAATATTTGAGTTTAAGGCTGTACGGGCAATCATCAGAGCCGGTACTGAGAGCTGGCATCCAAGGACTGCAGGGCGACCCTGGCCTCGCATTAACCTCTTCACTGCCCTGGCGTCCTGTTTCCCGGGGTAAGGTGCTGCCAGTCATGGAGAGTCCATCGTTTGTACTGGTCAGCTCAAAGTCCCTCTCGGATCACTCTCGGGCCGGTCTTGACACAGATAATCTAGATAAAATCAACAGCCTCGCTCGCAGTCCATCACAGTCCAGGGGGCCTAGTGGACTTGAGGCCAGGAAACTGTCCCCATGTTTTGGGGAGTGAGGCCCTCTGCCAGGCAAGTTGGAACAACTCAAAACCTTTATATGAGCATTTGACTGAGGCATAATCTACTCTCACAGTCCATCAGGACAGGAGTTCTAGACCCTGCTCATCCACAAGTTAGCAGATTCTAAAGCCCCTGGCCCCTTATTTTCACAGTTGTAAAACAGAAATCACCAGGATATCAAGTTTGATCAAGAATCAAATAAATTGTCCATGAAAATATCTCTTAGCTTTTAAAATTATATAAAATTGCCATCAAACATTGGGTTTCCCCCTCATTAAAGAGTATTATAATCTGTGCAGTATACTTTATGAAGAAAATTTCCTTTTATATGCAGTAGTTCAACTCTCCTCACAAGTTAATTCACAAAGTCTGGTTTGCCTTAAGATACTGTGACACAGTTTCATTTTTGTTTTAAGCAATTAATAATTCCACGCATTTCCAAATCTTTTATACCAAGTTATGAGTCATTCAGGAGGAAAGGCAATATGTCCATTTGCATTTTTTTCCTTCTTTGTTTCCTTTTTTATTTTGGTACTGGTTTTTGAACTGAGGGCCTTCAAAACTGAATTCCATTCTCAGTTCTTTTCTGTTTTTTACTTTGAGACAAGATCTAAGTGGTGAGTCTGCCCAGGTTGAGCTCAAACTTGTGGTTCTCCTGCCTCAGCCTCCCCAAATGCTAGGATTACAGTTATGCACCACCACACTTGCCTTGTATGTTACATTTTCAAAGCAATGAAACAATCCTTTAGTAACTACAGTTGCACATGAAATGCCAGGAAGAAAATGTAATTCCTTCCCCAGAGATATCATGCTATATGAAAAAGTTCTGAAGGGTTTATTAAATGTTCTCCTTGGGAGTCTGTATCTATCAACTCCTCTGAGTATATGCTTCCAAATAGCCCAGTTCACCAACAAAACAAAATGAAACAAAACAAAGCAAATCCAAACTGCTACTTTTCTTTCCACTGAATGTCCTTTGATATAGATCTAATTCCAGGGCTGCCACTGGCACTACGTAGACAACACAATGTTTGATTTCTGTATACTAACCTATCAATGTAACCATCTCCCAAACCAAATGCTGAATAAAAACCCAGAGAATGTTTCAAGTGTTGGTAAGGTTCCACTGCACAGTCCTTTGGGCCTCTCCGGAGAATACCTGCATGCCAACAAAAACGTCTTTCTGGGAATGCTCACCTGTGAGCAGGCTCAGTAAAAATGATGCTAGGACCTAACGTCTGAGAAATCACCTGAGAGCCTTTAAATAAGCATCAAAGTAAAATTTCATGAAAACTCAAGAATTGCTCAGGAGGTAGCAGCTTTTCTTGCTAGGGTAAGATTACCACTTTGAATCTTAGCTGTTATAGTACTTTTTATAATTTACAGATAAGTTGTTTTCAAATTAGCTTGTGAGTATTCTCACTTATAGAGGTAATTTTGTTTCTTCTTCTACAAGGTCACAAAAAATGCTGACTCAGGGACCTAGTATAGATTTTTAGTTAGTAGTACTCTGAATGGGGGCTTTGGAAACTTCCGAAAGTGCTCACCACCTTTCTTGAGGCCATACAGCTCCTATTAGCAATTTCTGATCTGGGAAGTTGAAAAGCAATGTGCAAATATTTATATAGATTAGAAAACCTAGAGAGAGTAGCAAGTGTTGTGATGAATAACCATGGCGGCTAGATCATGGGTTTCTCTACCAACAGAACGCACTGACCTGCAAGGCTCATGCTCTGAGCCTGCTTTGGTGAATGGGACCCCCTAAGGTGGGATTCAGGGAGCTCTGCAGTGACCCTGAGGGTTTGTAGGGCAGACCACCTTCATGTTGGCCATGCTGAGCGTGAACACATAATACTCCCAAAGTGACAGGTTTGTTACAAATGAAAGCTATGCAGGCCAGGCTGCTTGTCTGTACTTCCTCAAGGGGGACAGGGACAGGGGTCAAGGGCCCAGAGGGAGGTAAAGGAAATCTGCCAATGCAGCCATTGTTCTGGCAGTTGTCTATTTTATCCCGCAACCCCTTGTAAATCTGATCTCAGCTACTTTTTGGTAAAAGCCATTCTGAAGCTAACCTAAGTGGCTATCGCAGGTTATTAGAATGAAGAGTCTCAAACTATTGCAAAATTACATGGTCTCTTCCAAATCGCTTCAAAAGAATTTAAAAAATAATTGTAGCTGTGGTAGCTTGTGAAGTGTGCAAACAGCTGAATCTATTTGCTTATAGCAAAGACAGAGGAACCCAAGTACTTTACCTTGGTTTTTGCATTAACATTCGCCCCCTGCTTCAGCAGAAAGTTGACCATTTTCACATTTCCATAGTGACAGGCCACAATTAAAGGAGTGTAACCAAGCTGTAAATAACAAATAAATCAGAAAACAATAAAGTAGAAGCATTATTACTTTAGCAGGTTACAACCAAAGGGGGAGAGGAATTAGGTAGAATTTCAGTTAGTACAGAGTAGATAGAAAATCAGTCTGCTTACATATTATTTAGCGGATTATATACGTATCTTGTGGATATGAAGATGGATATAAGGAGACCCCTGACCATATAAGACTTTACATCGCAACGGGGATCAGAAATATGTATGACTTAATTGGGAAAGAGATGCACATACGATGTGATTTGAAACAGGGAAGGGGAAGATGCTGAAGAGGATGAAGAGACCCAGGAAAGGGGTAGCTAACAGGGGACTTAAAGCCTGGGTAGAATTTAGTGGCCTAGAAAGCAAACAGCCATGGCAAGACCAAAAACATGGAACCATGCAAGCCCAGAAGGACACCAGCAGACATCTGGCCCAGCAAAAGCAAGAAGGAAATGGTGGGCCGAGCCTGGGAAACTGCAGTCTTCTTGGGGAGGATCATGACACCACACTCTCCATTTGGATTTGATTCCCGCAAAAACAGGACACATGGGTGCCTGTGAAGGTCTTTTGGGGAGGGGACCTGACATGGGCTGACCTGAATGAGCCGACGGATTCCTCCAGAGCTCTTTGAGACCTGGACAGCAACCGGCCTTACCTTCGTATGTGCATCCTGGTCAGCCCCGTGCTTGGTGAGAATATCGGCAACATTGACTTTGTCTTCTTGGGCCGCAAGGTGTAAGGATGTGAGTCCACTCTAGAGTGAGAAAGAAACGCAAGAGTTCACTCGAGGAGGAAACACACTGCACTGGGCAGCACACAGTATTATGTCTGGGAAACTCCTGGAAAACTCAGGGGCTCTCTCCCCAGGAACTGCATCTGCTGATACCTAAGACAAATTCTCCAAGCTAATGTAACTTTTCATCCAAGACTTCATCTCTAAGTCTTGGGGAATTGCATTTTGTGTTTTCTGTGTCGGGTATTTTTGATGTGAGATTTAAATAACTCAGCTAATAAGCTTCCAGACAATATTCACTTCCAAGCCAGCTGGCTAGGCCTCCTACAGCATCTATTTAGTTAAATAAATGATCAATCAAACACTATTGTTACTTCATAACCACAGCAATGATCTATATCTTTATCAATAAAATTTCGTATCAATGTCAAAAGTGCACAGAATTACAAGAAATTAGTTCAGAATGATTTCTTCCATCATCCAAAGAGAGGGTACTCCTGTTTCTATTTTAATCACTCCTCTAGATGCTAAATTATAAAGAGGAATCCTATCATATATAAAGCACCATACAGTAGGATTTTTTTCTTTTTGCAAAAACTTTGGCATATACACATCTGGTAATTATTTTGTTCATTACACTATACAAATAAAATACAGTTGTGAATAATCAAAAATGAAGGAATGAGAAAAGAAAGGAAAAAGTCATTTGCTTAGTCAGGACTACACTCTGGTAACTTCGCTATATAAATGGGGCTTCCACCTAGCAAAACAGAAAATTTTTAAAAAGTATCTTAAGTTCTAAATCATCTGTATGCTTAACAGGCATTTTTTGAGTTCTTTCATATGCAAGCAAGTATTCTAGGCAACTTGATATGGCCATGAGTATCAGTTCTGGCCTTTAGAGAGTTTATATTCTAGCTTACAGTTATGTGTACCAACTAGTACTCAAACTCCTTGATCACTCATCCTCTTATTGTCCATCTGGCTGCTGGAAACTGAGGTAGCTACTACCTGTGCTCTGACCCACTTGTTACCTCCTTTTCTTTCTTTTGGTACCGGGGATTGAACTCACGACCTCACCACTTGTCACCTTCTTACTCCCAGTTCACAGTTGAAACTGGTGGCCACCACTTTGCCTGTCCCTTCATTGCACCTGAGAATGCTAACCCATGCTCTTCAAAATCACCACCTATGCATGGTTCTCCTAGAAATCAGCGAGTGCTCTGCCCTTAAAATAACATAGGAGACACCCACAGAGAAAAACTCTCCCACTTGGAAGACTTTTTATCTGAACATCTGGGACCTTTGAATCCTTGGAGTTCTGGCTGTGCTCGGCTCTGAGTTTCATGAAACAGCACGATGAGAACAGAAGACATGAATCTTACTTAATCCTAAAGTGGACGAAATCTGAAGATGAGCACAAAACAAGAATTCTTCCTTACACTGATTTTTCTCATTTTGAAATAGTAAGTATAAAACATATTTCATTTTACAGAAAAAGTTGGTCTATTTAAAAATTTTATAGTGCACAGGATCCAGCTCTACCCAGTCCCACGACTCAGCGCAACCCACCAGAGGAACACCTGGCCAACCTTGCAGGACACAGAGGTACTGAGCCCAACCTAGCCCAGGACCCCAGAGCTACTCATTAGGGACTGGCCGGCATAGCTGCAGGGCCTTGGAGAGCTTGGCCTCTGCCCATCAGAGCACAGGGTATGTGCAAGCTCCATTGTTCAGTGGAGTGGCCGGTGCGGCGGGTCCTAGAGGTTGTGGGCCCACCCAGCCAGGGGCAAGGACCCAGCACTGTAGGCCTGGGACTCGCCCAGGCTTGCCTAGCACTCCAGAGGCTCTAAACTCCTTGCAGCCAGACTCGGGGTCTGGGTGGCACCACACTCCGCGGTACACTCTGCCTAGCTGACTGGGTCACGGAGGTCTTGGCCCCCACCCAGTAAGGTGCAGGCTTCAGCAGCACACTCTGGGAGTGCGCTCTCACTAGCTGTGCAGAGGATCCAGCTCTACCAGGTCCTGTGACTCAGTGCAACCCACCAGGGGAACGCCAAGTCAGGCTCACAGGACACAGAGCCACACATGTCCCAAAAGAAAATGACAAAATGAAAAACCAAGAGGCAGTCTCAATCCCCCAGCCCACTGAGAACAAACCCAAGAGACACTGAAATAGAAGACACTGGGAGTCACACAACTGAACTTTCTGAAATGATAGCAAAATGCAGTAAAGAAACAGCTCGATGAAGCTATAGAGAAACTCAAATCAGAAATAATCTCTCAGCTAAGAAATGAAATGTTGTGTGTATCTAAAGAAGAGCAAGATAAAAAAATAGAAGAACTTAAGAAAATGATGGAAACTTTGAATGAACAATATAAGATACAAACAGAATTCATGAAACAGATTCAAAGAGAAATGCAGGAAATGAAAAATTCCACGGAAAGTTTGCAAAACCACCTGAATGAAGCTGAAGATAGAATCTCAGATCTTGAAGACAGCATGGGAGCTTACGGCCATGAAAGAAAAGATCTCTTAAATATAGTAAGGAAGCAAGAAATAACAATTCAACAGCTGCAAGACGATGCCAAGAGAAATAACATAAGATTAATAGGCATAAATGAAAAAGCAGGGGTCAATACTAATGACCTGTGAAGACTATTCACAGAAATAATAGCAGAAAACTTTCCAAACATGGGAAGAGAATCTGAAATACAGGTAACTGAGGCATACAGAATGCCAATTAACCATAACCAAAACAAATCTTCACCCAGACATAAAATAATAAGGGTATCAGAAATAAAGCACAAGAACAAAATACTAAAAGCTGTCAGAGAAAAGAAACAGATCACCTATGAAGGAAAGCCTATCAGAATCATGGCAGACTTCTCAACACAAACCTTAAAGTCAACAAGAGCTTGGAGTGAAGTATTTCAAATCCTCAAAGAAAACAACTTTCAACCCAGATTGATGTATCTGCAAAACTATCTTTAAAAATTGAT
>RJWM01041971.1:0-14614 GCA_004363535.1 Dasyprocta punctata | reverse complement strand
AGCAAGTTAGACTTCATCCTTGCGGCCAAGGCAAAGCAGCACTTAACACCAAATGTATCATCTCTGGGTAGCCCAAGTCACATGGAAAGGCCTCCAACAGTTCCAGTGATACCCCTGTGCTTGGAAATTCTCCTGTCTTTGAAATTATTCTATGCTTTCCTTTCCCCCTGGCTTCTGTATGCTCTGGGTTAACTGAGTGACAGCAATGGGTGAGCCTATTTTTTTGTGTGTGGTTGTGGGCATTTCTCACCTAAAGTGCTTCCCATAGAAGCAGTGACTCTTCATTCTGTACTTGTGGAGTCAGAGCTTTCAGAGTTCACAAGTGCTCACCACAATAATTTGATCCACCGGGGAGGTTCTCCCTCATATGTGTACGCAGACCGAGAGTCAGAGAGCTTCAGGAAGGGGGCCCATCCTAAACACCAAGGAGGAGAATTCACAGGAAGTGGATGTCAGATGACCCTCATACATGGCAACATTATCAGAAGGGGGATTCTAAGCATGATGACTGGCACAGTGGGAGTCAAGAGAGGCTCTGTGGCTGGACCCAAGGGTGTATGGGGGAGAGGAGGCTGGATGGTGACTCCCAAATGCTGCACACCATGATCAGAACAGGGGCCACACGGGGACCTGAACATGATGGGGTGTGACTGCCTTAGTTGGCTGGGTGTCTATTTTCATAGCTGTGATCAGGGAAGGGAGGGACTTCCTCATAGCTCCAGGCTGGAGACTAAAGATGAGAAGATCTATACAAGTGAGAGGCACATTGAACCCTGTTTGACAGAGGAAGTGGAGAAGGCATGCTGGCTCTGGTTTTCATAAGGAAATCGAGTCAGGAGAACTTGATGATCACTTGATGTAGGGGAAAGCGAGGAGCTCAGGCTCCAGGCAGACATGAGCAACAGTGAAACAACCTCCTTGAGCAGATAGGAACCATGGCAGCTTGTGGGTTCTAATTTGGCCATGCTGGCTTTGAAGTTCTCTGGGGACATCTGAGGGTCCATTGAGGATGGCTGTGGACTTGGATCAGGAGCTCATCTCTATCCATAGCATGGACTGTGGGACAGGCCTGAGCTGCTGTGACCATGAATCATGATCTCCTATCTTGAATGAACTGAGAAAGCACTAGACTAACGGAGCACATTTCTGGGCGTGTCTAGGGATGATTGACATGTAGGTCAGCAAACTGTGGGGGATGATGCACACCAGCTGTGGGTGGCACCCACCAATAGACTTGCAGCCTGGGATGCAATAAAAAGGGAAAGAAGAAGGAAAAGTCCCTGTTTTGAAGAGCTCCGTTCTTCCTGAGAAGGCACGCCCTTTGCTGCTGCTACCTTTAGACATCAGTCTTTAGTTTCTTCAAGCTTTTAACACAGGCTTGCACCAGGGACTGTTCAGTGGGCTTCCAGGCCTTTGATCTTGAACTGGTGCTACATGCTTGATCTTTCTGGTTGTGCAGGTTCAGTGTCCTTGGACCAAGCAGCTCCTCCATCCTCTGGCTCTCCAGCACACAGATGCCCACTGTGGAGTCTCCTGCTTCAGTTCTGTAACCTTACCCATTAAATCCACTTGTTTAGTTATACATACATTTTCATTGATTCTGTACCTGCAGAGAACCCCCACTAACTAACACAGCAGGCTTGCAGCCTCTCCCTGCATCCATGACTTAGAGACCTGCCACACTCTGTCTCCCCATGGCTCATAGATGGACATGGTTTGTCTCAGACCCTCACACATTGTTCTCCTAGAAAAGCACTAACCACACACTTGCCACACACTTGGAGATGTTGGTATCACTTTTCACATTTTGATTGTCAGACATTCTCCAAGGGGTAGGTCCATGTATGTTCTCAATAAGAGATGAAAAAAGCAAGACTCGGAGAGGGAAATGAACTCACTGAAGTCACCCAGCCAGTAGCAGAGTCAGGACTTAAATCCAGGTTGTGTAATAGGGTTTCTATAGTTTACCACTTTGGGGTTTATTACATTTCATTTGTTTGTTTGCTTGTGTGTTGACAGCTACACTTAAGAAGGTAGAGTGAAAACTTCACACAGATGGGGTATGTGCAGGGTGGTACAGCCACAGATGCATGGAAACTTCAGTCCCATAAAAACAAGCTGTTGTGAAGGAAATAGTCACAATGGAGAAGGGCTGACTTAATTTTAAATGCAACAGTAGGCAGCTCAGGGGTGTAGAACAGCGCCTTGGGTTTCCGTGGGGTTCTCTGCAGATGCAGCACTCATGAGTCACACAACATTCGTGGAGCATCTTCAGGGACCAGATGAGAACCTCACCAAAGGGTACACTGAAATGGGGCCTACTGGTCTGGCCCTGGAGGAGCTTTATTCGACTGCATTTTAAATGTAAACACTAAAGCAACCTGCCCTGGCTGCTGCTGGTAAGGTATGGCTCAAGGTCTTCCTGACAGGCTCCTCCTGAAAATCACTCAGCATCTCATGGGTCTCTGGAAAGAAGGAAGTCAGGAGAAGACGCCTTGGAATGGGCGAGAGATGGAATTCTAAGCAGTGGCTGGTGTTTACTGTCCTTGATAAAAACTAACACTTCCTTAATCCTAAGGAAGATCAGCTGTTTACAGGAAATGCCAGATTATTGTCATTCCCACTTAAGGGTTGCATCCAAAGCTCATGGATGTAAAGTGACTTGCTGGTTGGTAGCAAAAATGATCACAAATTTGCATCCCACTGCCTAGGTAATGTAATGAGACCTTGGCTTTTTTGCTGTTTCAAAAATGTTGTGATGACTAATTGACTGGATTAAGAAACACCCAGCAGATCAGTAGGGTACTGTTATGGGTGTGGCTGTGGGCGTTTCCAGAAACGATTGGCATGTATGCCAGCCAACAGAGGGGAAAGACCTGGCCTGATTGTGAGTCGCACCACCCAAAGAGCTGTGGCCTGGGTGGTATGAAAAGGGAAAGAAGGAGGAAAATGTGCATGTTTTATTGGAAGCTCCACTCTGCTTGAACAGATTCACCTTTTGCTTCTGCTGTGTCCTATAGATACCAGACTCCAGTTTTCTCAGTTTTTCCACTCAGACTCTTAGCAGTGGCACTCCAGGGAGCATCTAGGAAGCTTCTTGAACTGGTGCTGTAGCCTTGATCCCTCTTGTTCTGTAGCTTCCAGCTTCTTTTACTGAGCAGATACTGCACTGTCCAGTTCTTCACTGCACAGACAGCCGTTGTGAACTCTCCTGCCTCTAATCCTGTAGGTCTACCTTATCTATCTATGGATCTATCTATCATCTATCTGTCTATCTGTCAACTGTCGATCTGTGTGTCATCTGTCAACTATTCTATTGATTCCCTTCCTCTAGAAAGCCCTAGCCAGTACACTTGTTGAGTCACTCTCTTTTAGAAAGCTCTGGGAAATCTTCATCACTGAAGGAAACTTGAGAAAGTTTACCGTATCCAACCCAGCCAGGCTGGACTGCTGGGGATGCCATTTTCTCTGCTGCTTCACAGAGGAAGGATTGCAGGGAATATTGTCTCCTTGGGCTTGGCCTTTAATTTTTACTTCCTGGGTAAGAAGATTACCTTGCTATCGGGTTAATGTTGTCTGGCTGTAGGATTTCCCATGGTAGGAGGCTGATGGCTTAATTCAGCAGCAAAGAGGAGGCAAGGTGTAGTCTTGGCGTGAGCTGATCCATCCAGGGTTGTCCCAGGAGGAGCCTGGCTTCCTGTGAAGACGCCACCACTAAGATCTGGCCAGAATCCCTTGGATCAAGATCTTCTGGGTCCTTGCGCCACGTGCAGCTGGTCCCGCAGATCCCCCTGCACCTGAGCGCTGTCCTTCTCATAACCCAGGAGAGTCACAAAGATAGCTTTACCCTCAGTAACGTGACACCACCTTCCCCCCTTGGTCACAGCCACAAGAGCCTGCGTGCAAGTCACCGATGTCCTGTTTACAGACTGTCTGCTCACTGGCCTCACCTTGGATTGTCATTCTAAGGGAAAAGGCAAGTGAGAGCTCTCATTTTCCTTTTAGAAAAGTGCATATTTTTGTCTTTTTCTTGCTAGCATTCATGCTTGCTGAGATGAAAAATCTGGAAAAGCTGCAAAATTGTGTTCTACTCCAACCCACACGGCAGGAAAATCCTCAGGGAAACAGAGGGAGGGTGGCAGGGGTGTTGGTTTATTCAGCCAAAGTATGGCTGTAGCATAGGAAATTATCCACTCATGCTCTTTTGCTGAGGATTTTGGACCCAAGTATACACCAAGAATAGTCCTGCTGGTGGGTTACATTCCAGATGATGGAGTTATTCGCCTTCCTTTACCTGCTCAGTCAGTTACTCAGCAAAGCAGAATCCTGAGTTTCCTGGTGACCAGCATCCTATGCACACACTCGCTGGCCTGGTGAGGTGATGCTTATGCAAGCTAGTCAAGACCTACAGCCCACAGTCTCCATGGACAGGAAGAGTGGTGAAATGCACCTTTGTGAAGGCAATAAGGTAGTCAGATATGGTGCCTGGAACCCCAGGACTCTGGGAGGCTGAGACAGGAGGATTGCAGGTGTGAGCCCATCCTCGACCATTTAAGCAACTTAGTGAGAACTTGTCTCAAAATTAAAGAAAATAGGAGGGAAAAAGGACTGAAGTTGAAGCTCAGCACAAAGACCCTGGTTTCAATCCTCAGTATTTCCAGAGAAGAAGAAGAAGAAGAAGAAGAAGAAGAAGAAGAAGAAGAAGAAGAAGAAGAAGAAGAAGAAGAAGAAGAAGAAGAAGAAGAAGAAGAAGAAGAAGAAGAAGAGGAAGAAGAGGAAGAAGAAGAAGAAGAGGAAGAAGAGGAGAAAAAGGAGGGGGAGGGGGAGGAGGAGGAGGAGGAGGAGGAGGAGAAGGGAGAAGAATGATAAAGTCACCAAAGCAAGTATAACCTTGAAAGAATGGGACTCTCCGTGTTTTTACATCTATTCCTAACACATCAGGTTGAAACTAGATCCTAACAGATACTCAGCAATTATCCCTTGAATAAAAGTATAGTGAATTATAAGTTACCCAGTTAGTGCTACATTTAATGCCATTTTATAAATGCGTTAACCTGTTAAAATATGAAGTCCAGTATAATATAGGACATTTTGACCCAGGACACATTACACTGGCAAATATAGCAGATCGCTTGAATTCTGTCTTACTCTATCCTCCATGTATCCATTCATTAGACTTTTATTTTGCTAATTACACATTGCATACTGGGCTTCATACTGGGGTAGTAATGATTAATTATCACCTCCCCATGCGTGTGTCTCATCTGTCTCCATCCAAGAACACCATGCTCAGTGAGAAAAAAGACAACAGGTAATTGCAACACCTAAAATTAAGTGTGCACCTCTCTGTGTATACACACACACACACACGCACACACACACACACACACTAACCTGGCTATGGGATTTAGAGTAGAGAATAATTTTGGTGGAAATCTTGTTGGGGGGATTCTCAGGCAACGTGTTTCTTGGGTTGAATCCTGACGGATTTCTCTCCCACTGCCCTGCTGCAGTTCAACCAGAGTTTCTGTGCTCTAGGCTGTCCCCCTACTGTGATCTCCCGGGAGTGCCCAAATCAAGTGTAATTGAAGTGGCTTTTGTTTTCCAGTCCTGTGGATTGAACCCAGGCCCTTTGCACTGAGGCACATCCCCAGCCTTTGTTCACTTTTCATTTGGAGGTAGGGTCTTGCTAAGTTATTAAATTGCCCAGGCTGGGCTCAAACTTGACATCCTTCTGTCTCAGGGCCTCAGCGTGCTGAAATGACAGGCAGATGCCACCACGCCCAGCTAACAGAGAAGCCCTGTGAGTCAGTGTGTCGTCTGTCAGGAGCTGGCATTTGAAGCCCACTTCTGAGCTGGCATTCAAGATCTACTTCTACTTATCAATTCTTCGAGCAGTTTCTCAAAAAACATTTCAAGCCTCAGTTTGTTCCTCTAAAAGGATTAATTGATACTACCTTTTCCTGCTTACTTGCTGTGGGTATCACATAGTGTTATTTGTGCAATGTGCCCAGGGTGAAGACTAAAATTACTGGTGTACAGCAAATGACAATACCTCCACTGTTCCATCCTCTTTGGCATGTGGCGTACGTGGGAAGAGCTGAAACCAAAGCAAAGGGCACCAATTACAGTGGCAACACAGAATTTGTCGTGCCTGGGCCATGTTTTCATGGAAAGTCCACAGAACAGAAGATTAAAAAGGCCAAGTGTTGACTCACAACAGCCAGAGCAGTGTAGACTAAGGATCAGGCCTTCACCCAGATCTCCAAAGTGTCGAGATGGTAGACCAGCAAGCATAGGGAATTTCATTCTGAACAGCGCTTGGCTCACAGAACTGGAGCTGCTTTCCCTCCATGGCACATCCAGAACGCCAGCCCCTGTGGACTGCGTCAGAGCTGCTACCCCTCACTCGGGTTCAGTGACACCTAGAAGATCCACCTCTTCCCATGGGACCTGCTACTACATTGGCCCCATCAATATTTCTATTCACGTTCACTGAATTCTGTTCAATTGAATACTGAGCATTAAACTCTATTCATTGCATATCAAGTGTCAAGACCAGCCTAATTCTTCCTGCAGGCCTGGAAGGTTAGGACCAGGGAGATGGGGTTTTCAGATGAAGGTTTTGAGAGGCCTTGTGCATTATAAAGGTAACGTCTTCTCACTTGAAATAAAGATGAACTCAAGTAAACTGCAAAATAAACACGCGTTCAAATAGGTCTGTTGAAAAATGGGAAGGGGACCAGGAAATGGAGGGAGAGGCTGGGAAGAGGACCAAAGAAGAAGATGTGTTATGAACATGCGCCTCTCCCCGTGAGGAATGTGATCATTATGTACCAGACGCATGAGTTAATAAAACAAAACTTTGCAAAAAACAAAAACAAGTGGACTGTGTGAACACTACAGAAATAAATTGATTCTATTTAAACACTTAGAAGGCTTAATTGCTTTTAACTTAACATATAATATAGACAAGCAAAAGCTCCCCAATCATAGATCTTTACCTCGCTGGAAGTTCACCTGCTAACCACACCCTTGTAACCTGCATCTCGATCATGGTCTAGAATACCCGCAAAAGGGCACCCATCTCTACAGCTTCCAACGCAGTTCCTCACCTGAGTTCTAACGCATAGTTTTGGTTTTTGTTCATGGGTTATGCAGATTAATGGGTGTCATTGTAGGAGATTCCTACAGGCATATAACATACTTCGATCATTTTTGTCAGTTCTCTTGCCTGGCTCTATCCCTAGATTCACATTTTGGGGAGTGGGGTTTTGATTTTTACAATATATTTCGCTCATATTCACTCCTCCTATGACCTTTACACCTCCAAAGATTTCCCTATGTGCTACTGGCTTCTGGCTGCTTGGCACACCTGTTAAAGGAATTAATTCTGGTGCTGAGTCGGTACTGAGTTCCCGCTGAGCACAGTTTGTCTACAAATGAAGCATTTTCCAAAGCCTTTGAGGTTAAGGCCAAAAAAGCAATGCCACATGCAAAATTAGCCTCAGGTAGAGCAAAGAGGCCAGGCCAAAATAAACACTAACCGCAGGCCAGCCTGGACGAGAACAAAGTGCTACACGGGTCAGAGACCTCGGAGGTGTGGTAGCGTCTTCCTGACGATGTGAGGTGTGCTGCGGGGTGTACCCAGGTGGCCGCACAACTTATCATCCAATCCAGAACAATTCTGAGAAGAAAAATGGGAATTATTTATGAAAAACAGGAGAAAATGAGGATGTAGTTTTATAGAAGAGACAGTATCCATTCTGAAGTTCATCTCATCTAGCTCTTCGGAATAAGATAAATAAAACAGAAACCAAACTTTTCATTTGGAAGCATTCAGTTTATTTGGTGCATGAGTGATTTCACTTTTCAAAAGTTTGACAAACAAAATCCCCATTCCTTAGCCTAGCATTCAAGGTCTCCCACCTTCAGACTGAATCTGATGTCTCCCCGTACTCTGCACAAGCGAACCCTAGTGTTCAGCAGTTTAGCACCTCCTTCTCCAGGTCTTCTGCTCCTGTCTTTAGATTCTGGCATCTCTCAGGGTCTAGGGCAAGGTTAGCATTCTTGCCTTCCTCCCCCTACTTCCTGCCAGGAGTACTTAAGAAATAAAGTCTTGTTTTACTGCAGTTAGGTCTATATCATATTTGCCCCTCCCCCCAGAATTTTCACCCATGTCCCGCCTTTCTAAAGTAGTTTGTATTAAAATAATACATGAAAGCATGGTTTATGATCAACTGTGGAGTATAGTAGCTTTAGAATTTCTAGCCTGTTATATGTGGCACATTCTACTTAGACCCTCGAGGCATAACCCCCAGGTACTCTGCCTTGTTTTCTTCCTCAGTTGCTCTGCCAGACCCTGGGGGAAATTATACTTCATTCTACCCTGGACGCTATTTATTTATTCACTAATTCATTCATATATTCATTTATTTTTCAGTGATGGGGATTGAACCCACAGCCATCACACTGGGCTACATCCCCAGCCCATTTTTATTTTCTTTGGATGGGTTCTCCCTAAGCATTACGTTGCCCAGGCTGGAAAGAAACTTGTAACCTTCCTGCCTCAGCCTCCCAGAGTAATAGGTGTATATCCTCAGGCCCAGCTCTGAATGGTACTTATTTAATGATCTGTCTTCCTCATTGCTTGGGAACTCCTCAAGGGCAATCACTAACTCTGGTTAAGCACCAAAACATCTGCCTCTTTCTGTGTAAAAAAAAGGACCTGTCATTCAGTATGTAATGTAACAGTGTAGTGTAATGCAATGTAATGTAATGTAACTTGGGGCCCTGATTCTTGGGGCACAGACTGGTACCAGTCTGTAGCCTGTCAAGAACCAGGGTCCACAGCAAAAGTGAGAAGTGGCTGAACCAGCCATTGGTCTTTGTTTCTGACTGCTTCGCATGGCTCCATCCCCTACCGAGCTCCCTCTACCTCAGATCAGCAGGTGTTAGATTCCTGTAGGAACTCGAACCCTTCTTGGAACTGCACACGCACAAACTCTAGGTGCAGGGCTTCACTGAATCATCTGGTAACCACCCACCCCCTTACACCCTACCACGTGCCAGTCTCAAACAAAACAAAACAGAACAAAACAAAGCAAAACAAAACAAAACAACTGTCTTCTACCAAACCTGCTCCAGTGCCAAAAAGTTTGGTGACTTCTCCCATAATGAATTAAGTTCAAGATATCATTTGCATTCCAATCTTACCTTTAGAAAATAATCATTAGGACGCCTCAATTTTTTTCTCCCTCCCTTTTTTAGAAAACTAATTATAAGACTTTGGGAGGGGGCAGTGGCAAAGTTAGGAAGACAATGACTTCATTGCTCAATTTGAAAATGAATTCATAGGTATGCTGCAAAATGAGTGATTTTTTTTTCAGTAATGAAAGTTCTCCACTTTTAAATTGAATAAGATATAGCTGCTGACAAAGAGAGGTTAGAAATGTTAATTAAATCCAAATCTAGATAATCAGGTAGCTATTAAGTAAGCCTAATTATTTAACTTTTTTAGTTATCTGATGCTGATTCATGTTCACATTAGGTGTCTTTCAAATCTCAGGCTCTTGCACCTGTCAAACTCTGCAGTGCCTGGAGACATTTCTATGTCACCCGCCTTCTCCTGTCAGACTCTGCGGTTTCCTCTGTCTTCCAATGAAGTGTGAACACTGATTCTTAGATAATCCATTCAAATTCACAGGAACTCAGCAGTCTAGGAAGGAATCTTAATGACAAGGGAATTCAATCCTTATTTTCTTCTCTTCCTCCTAGGAATATGAGGATCAAGGGATGTTTCTGAGACCTCTGTATGACTCCACCTGTTATTATTTTTATCTAGATGCTTCCCCCCAAACTCATGCACTCATAGGTGGGGATTTAGGGAGTGACTGGAACCTGGGAACATGACATGTATCACTGGGTTAGTCCCCTGCTGAGTTTATAACTAAATAGGATGTTGGGAGGTGGAGCCTGGTCAGAGGAAGTGGCTACTGGGGTTGTGGTCAGACTGCGTCTCTCTCCCCCTCCTCCTCCCTTGATCACTCTCTGCTTCCTGCCCACCATGCAATGAGCAGCTCTCCTCTGCGAAGCCCCTCTGCCATGCCACTCTGCCTTGGAGCCAACTGACTGTGGATGGAGACCTTACAAAATTTGAGCCCAAATAAACATTTCCTTCTCTTAACTGGGGGTGTAGGGCATTGAGTCTCAGTGATAAAGAAAGTAACTAAGAGATCACTCAAAGCTGCAGAACTGGGGCCTGGCAGCATGTTCAGGGAGCAAAGAGAGAGCAATGCTCTTTCTGGAGGTTAAACTTCGGAGAAGTGTACTAGGGATCGGTAACCAATGGCTGGGACCCAGGTTAGGGCATGAGGACAGCCTCAGACAGGAAAAGTACTCTCTCTCCTTTTGGGACAGGGAATGTATGAGCGGTGGGAGACAATTTAGGGGGAATTTTAGGTTGGGTGAAGGAAGCACACAATGAGATGGAGAGCGGACAGCTCAGTTCCACCATACCGCCCCTCCCTCCCCTTCCTTTTCTGGTGGCAGAGTACAGCTTCTCCAGGAGTTCTCTAGACTATTTCAGTCTAATTATTCCATTTAGAGGAAGAAGAAAAATTCACATGAGAAATGGTTCCCAGTGGGCCAGAGTAATTCATTTTTCTCTTTTTGTAAGGAAATCAATGCCATTTCTCAGGTTTTCATAGTATTTGCTAGCTAGCAAATTCTCTAGGAAGCATATATTTTCATGATGGATTTGATAGAGACATCATTAATTCAGAAAAAGTTTTCTCCTTACCTACCTGAGCTTTTCCAGTTCATGAACTTGGGTACCATTGAAACTAGAACTCAAGTTTGGATGCTTCTGTTAAGAGATGAAGAAAGTTTAGCACAAAATACAAGAAGAGCCATACCCAAAATCTCACACTAAGTAAGGCTGAATTTTCCTGAATATTATTTTCATTCACTCTAATGATACTTTGCTATGGTCATGGCTGCTGACTTTTCTCAAATCCAAGAAAAACCTGGACCTCCAAGGGTTCTGACAATAATGGAATCAAACTATTGGGGTCAGCATTGGCAGAGGCCAGGATTAAGGCTCAAGAAATGGGGGTAGACTTGTTAAATCAGAAGACAGTCAAAAGCTAGGTGTGGTGGTGTGTTGTAGTCAGGGGTTACATGGAGAACAACTGCTACAGGACACAGAGTTTGTAATATTGTTTTATAACAGTCACCCAAAGTTAAACACAAGAAAGTGCAGGAGAATCTGTCCACAACACTAAGACCCAGGATAGCCAAGGGCCTGGATCCCACAGCAATGTCATGCAAGAGTCCCGCTAGAGACCCAAATGCATGACAATGCCTCCCACAGTACCAACTGGGAATCTAAGAGCCCCCAATAAGGGCTCACGCCAGTTATTTACGGTTCTGTGCTGGGAAGGCCACAGGTCAGCGGTGGAGCTAGAAAGTCTATGCCAGCAGGGTGAAGGAGCCGTGCAGTGGGTTGAAGGTTCTACGTGGGAGCTGAGAAGTCACGCTCAAAAGAAGAAGCGGGGCTGCCCTGAAGAGCACCACAGCCATCCCCAATGGTGACGAGGTCCCACGCTCCTCCGACGATGGAGAACAGTTGAGCACAGGTCAGGAAGCCCAGCGTGACAAGCTTCTCCAGCACACAGCCTCCCCTCCGGAGCCAGGAAGCGATGCACAGTGTGAGGAGCAGGGCTCCGGCAACGTGAACCACAGCCACTCTCACCGATGAGGTCCCGAGCTCCTCAGACGATAATGGCCAAATCCACATTGGAGAAGCCAGCATGACAAGCACCTCCAGGAGAACCAGCGGCTCCAACAGCAACTCTTGGAAGAACCCACAACGCCTGGCTCTTCTTCCCCCATGTCCCTATTTATGCTGGTAACTTTCTTCAGGTGGAACATCTTTAACTCAACACCAGCTGAATTAATTCAACTGGTGCTAAGTTGACCACCAGTTTGTAATCCATAACATGGTGAATGCCTGTGATCCCAGCACTCAGAAGCTTGTGAGTTCAAGGCCAGCCTGGGCTATATAATGAGTTCAAGGACAACCTCAACTATGTAGTCAGAGCCTGTCTCAATAGATGATAGATACATAGGTAGGTAGATAGATAGATAGGCCAGTTGAGGAGTGTTGGCTGGGTAAATGAGGTGAGGGCTGGGACCACAAATGAAGCAAAAGGAATGGAATGGGATAAAGAGACAGAGACAGAGAGGCAGACTTTGAATAACATGAAGGTCCTAGACTCAACCCAATGTCTTTCTTTCTTTTTTTTTTTTTTTTTTTTTTTTTTTTGTGGAACTATAAATCGAACACAGGGTCTTCTCATTGAGCCACATCCACAGGTTTTTTCTATATTTCATTTTCTTACAAGATCTTGCTAATTTGCTAAATTCCCCAGGTTGGGCTTGAGCTTGCAATCCTCCTGCCTCAGGCTCTCAGGATATTGGGATTACAGGAGTCCATCAATCTTCCCAATATTTTTAAATGAACACTTAATAGGCCACATAGAACTGAGCCTGTGCTATACGCCCACAGTTCTCTGAGTTCATTGCCTGTGTAAGAGAATGGACAAACCAACTTCTACCCTTATTGATTATTACATTCTCTTGTCTGAATGTCCTGTCCTACATTTGGGGCTGAATCAGTCTAAAACACTAGTCAAAGCAGACTGGACTGGAATCTTCCACACGTGCCCAGACCAGCACTAGCAATCTCCTTTCCCCTCTCTAGGTGTAAGAAATGAAGTTGTTGGTGTTCCCCAGGACCTATGGATTCCTGGCACCCTCTAACTGTACCTGGAGAAGCTGGCCAGGTGAAGCACAGGAAGCAACTCCCACAAATCCCACCCCTCTCCTCCCACCACCCAAATCCTGCAACCCACTCAGTATGAGCCACCAAAGGACTCCCTCACCTCCCTCTGATGTCTGCCTGGTGCTGTGGTTTATGTCTAGGTGTTTCCCCAAAGCCTCATGTGCTCATTGGTGAGTTTTTGGAAGTGACCGAATTATGGTTCTGTGATACAGATGGGTTCAACATAGTTGTGGGTGTGGATGATGGACTTACTGAAGAAGGAAGACCCACCTGGTGTGTGGTATCACCAACTGACAGGCTTGTAGGCTGCATGAAATAAAAAGGGAAAGAAAGGAGGAAGTCTCCTGCTTTCTGCCTACCCTGCCATGGACTGTTTCTCCTCTGCAGTGCTCCTCTGCCGTGCCATCCTGCTGTGGAGCCAGCAGAATATTAGCTGAAACCTCTACAAACTGTGAGCTAAAACAAACCTTTCCTCCTTTTGCTTGTGGGAGTTGAGTATTTTGTCCCAGCAAGAAAAAAGAAACGAAAACACCTGGGTACACAGAGAGTCAAAGGCTCTTTCCCCTGCCTACCATAAGAACACATCTGATTTTCTCTTGGTTTGAAAAATCCTCAGGGTTGTTTTCTGAAATGAGAAAATAAGCCAGAGGAGACCAGAGTCCTGCACAAGGAGTGGCCAGTGTCCGCTGTCCACGGCAGTCTGATCACACAGGGTTCCTCAACTTCACATCTTGCCCAGGTGGTGACTTCCGACTCTCACAGTGAGGGAAGGGTTCTGCAACCACAGCAGTTCCGCTGAAGGGAAGCAAAGCTCAAGGAGCTGAACCTGAAACTTGAGACTGAAAGGAAGAAGCGAGCGTGAGAGACAGAGGAGCACACTAAATTCTGGGTCCAGGATCCCCAGCATAGCACAAACACACTTTCAGGGAACTCTCCAGCTTATCTTAGACGTTCTGAAGCACCCCACAGCTTTATTCTACAAAGGCAAAACAGATATGGCTGAGTTTATGCCACATACTTCATTCATATTATAAAACCTTATGTTAAATTGTCCAGGTTCTTATGGAAATACGCATCTGTCATCATTTAACAGGACCAAAGAAAGGCTTTAAGAATGAGATGGGCTAAAAATGGTGCGGGCCAACAGGCATCTAAAAGACATCCTCTGTGACACTTTCAGGGCACACGCTGGCAAAGTTTCTTTTCCTCCCCGGGCTGCAACTTTCAGGTTCAGGGATTCATTGTATCATTCATTTGTTCATTTAATTGTAGTTTTGGAAAGGATCACCTGTATTCCACGTGCGGGGAAAATAAAGTGGAAAAAAATGCCTCTGTGGACAAATAGCAGTCTTTGTTTACTAAATGAGAGGCATTGCCTGAGAGCTGGTGGGAGTCGCTTCCCTGATTCCTAGAAGCAAAATAACAGACTGTGTCCGCTCCGCAGGGCATCAGCAGGCAGTGAAATGCAGGGCTTTCCTCTGGGTTCAGTCCGAGACCAAGCCCACCGGCCGTGACCGGCTTCCCTACCTATGGACCGGAGATGAGGTCAGCCTGACTCCTAGGCTGGAAATCCAGCTGTTCCTGGAGGCGGAAGGTTTTCGTCAGTCGCAAAGTGGTGTTAATTGTGAAGGGCTGTTTATCAAGGAAAACCTTGCTTATGGAAGACTGAAAAATTGATACCTAAAAAATCCTCCCTTGACATTTTAGGGCCCAAATGACTTTCGATTTGCTATCTAGTTCGATCTTTGGTCCTCACCCACCTTATTC
>RJWM01041970.1:0-14280 GCA_004363535.1 Dasyprocta punctata | reverse complement strand
AAAAAAAAAAAACCAAAACTGTTATACAGACTCAATGTAATTCCAATCAAAATTCTGATAGCATAGCCAGGCGTGGTGGCACACGCCTTTAATCCCAGCACTCGGGAGGCTGAGGTAGGCAGAGCAGTGTGAGTTCGAGGCCCGCTTGGGCTACAACGCGAGCGCAAGGCCGGCCTGAGCTACATAGTGCGACCCTGCCTCAAAAAACCAGGGCTGGGAGTTTGGCTCAGTGTCTTAAGTGCCTGCCCTGGCAGGCGTGAGGTTGTGAGTTCAATCCCTGGTACCACAAAAAAAAAAAAAAAAAAAAAAAAATTCTGATAGCATATCTCACAGAATTAGAGAAAACAATCCTAAAATTCATCTGGAAACAGAAGAGACCTAAAATAGCAAAGGCAATCAATCCTGGGCAACAAAGACAAGATGTGGTGGAGGGGCTGGGGATTTAGCTCAGTGGCATAAGCACCTGCCTGGCAAGTGCAAGGTTGTGAGTTCAATCCCTGGTACCAAAAAATAAAAAATAAAAAAAGACAAGACGGGGGCATCATAATCCCTGACTTGAAATTATACTATAAAGCTACTGTGGTAAAAACAGTGTGGTACAGGCAAAAACAAAACAAAACAAACAAAAAAACCAAAGGAAGCCGGGCATGGTGGTGCACAGCTTTAATCCCAGCACTCAGGAGGCTGAGGAAGGAGGATTATCGTGAGTCATTGTGAGTTTGAGACCAGCCTGGGCTACAAAGTGAGTTCAAGGCCAGCCTGAACTGCATAGTGAGACCCTGTCTCAAAAAATAGGGCTGGGAGCTGGGCATGGTGATGCACACCTTTAATCCCAGCACTTGGGAGGCTGAAGTAGGTGGAGCATTGTGAGCTCGAGGCTGTCTTGGGCTACAACATGAGCAAGGCCGGCCTGAGCTACATAGTGCAACCCTGTCTCAAAAAACTAGGGCCAGGAGTTTGGCTCAGTGGCCTAAGTGTCTGCCTGGCAGGCGCGAGGTTTTGTGTTTGATCCCCAGTACTACAAAAAATAAATAAATAAATAAACAAATAAAAATAAATAAATAAAATAAAATAGGGCTGGGGATTTAGCTCAGTGGCATAAGCACCTGCCTGGCAGGTGCAAGGTTGTGAGTTCAATCCCTGGTACCAAAAAAATAAAAATAAAGACAGCACAAATATGCCCAGTTCCACCTCTTAAGGTGGCTCTCTCTTTTGAGGACCCATGCTGTTTCTTTGAGTGAGTGCTTTTGAATTTTTATCTAATAAAACCCTTCCTGTGTCTCTTACTGAATAGTCCTGAAAATTCTTTTTCTTGGATGGGAGTTGGCACCCCTCAAAATATTTTATGTTACCTGAATGTGGTAGCACATGCCTGGAGTCCTGTTGGGGCAAAATAACAAACTTATAGATATTTTATGATTAATTGGAAGACTGACCAAGTTGCTATTCTGCTGTCTCTGGTAAATTCAATTGACCCTGACAATGTCAGAGTAATTGCCTAGACCTTAAGGCAATTGCTCACTTAGAAAAGCTCTCTCCCACCATTCCTATATTATGACAATACCCTTAAGTATATTTATTCTGCATATTTCTGTATTATGGTAATGTCCTTAACCACTCTCATTCAGTCAAGTCTCTCTCTCAGGAACAATTCCTATATTATGGTGATGCCCTCAAGCATGCCCATTCTGTAAGAGCCTCCTCCACTGGTTCCTTGAATGTTTCTATTGTTTCAAGACTAACCTGTCTGTCAATATATGATTCAATGTATGTAACCAATCATGTAATGTTTGGTCACTTGCTTTGTACCTCACTTTTAATTCTGTATAGACTAAACTGCTTCCTGGTTTAGTGCGGTTGCTTGGGAGGAATTATCCCTGCGACTGTTCACTGGCATGAACTCCAGCTGTCCGCTGGTGTAAAGATTAAATGATGCCTTTTCATCTCCTTGGTGCAAAGAGTCTTCCTTTTGGTTTGGCTTGGCTTAGCTTGGCTTTACTTGGGAAATTTCCTGCAACATTTCTGGTTCCCTGGCCAGGAAAGGCACCTTGCTGACCACTTAGGTCACTGGTGCAGGCCTCACAGATTGCTGCTGGGATTACCCCCACCGAAAGACAATAAGGCATGCCCTTTGACTTCTTCTCAAAGCCTCCTCAAAAGCCAAGGGTAAGAAGCCCCTGCACAACAGCGAGGACCTCATCAGATCCAGGGAGGACTTAGAACACAGCATGGACCAGGCCTGCGGATAAGGTAGACCTGCCCCGGGTTTTGACCTGCAGTTAACCTAGGTAAACTGCTCATATCACCTCCACTGTGGACTCAATGGCATTCGTCACCTGTTTTGACTTCAGCTTCTATTCTAGACAGAGTAGTTAGATGCAGCTGCTATTCTAGTTTGATTTGCCCATGGGTCTGGGGGTGGGAATGTGTTAACCTCTGTGTGATTGTCCATGACTGTGTGGACTGAGTGAGAGTGAGCAGTGTAAGCCATAGACTGTTTCACCCATGTGCCAAGACTGGGAAGCACTGGTCACGGCGCTTGATTGGGCCCTAACCTGCGGTTCCGCGTTGATTGACATATGGCATAAGGGAGGCCTCACCCCCTCCTTAGCTAAGTTGCATCTAAGTCCCCATGAGGGGTGCAGCTAGGCGGGCAACTGAGTGGTCCTTCCTCTGGGGAAGGGCTCCCTTGCTTTGTTTGCAGTGTCTCCAATCAAGGGTACAATACACAGCCCATAGGGAGATGGTATGGGTACAAGCCAGAGTATATCCACTGCATTAGACTGCGTGATAAGAAACTTCAAGAAAGGCTTTTCAGCAGACTACAAAACAACAATAAAAATGAAACCTCAGCAACTTCGTGCTTTCTGCAAAGTAGACTGGTCACATTTGTGCCCTATGTGGCCACCAGAGTGTACCCCCCTGAACGTGGAAATTGTTCGCCAAGTCTGGAAAAAATTACCTGGACCTTTGCCAGGAGGCCATCCTGATCAGTTCCCTTACATTGACTCATGGTTGCAACTGTGCAAAAATCCTCCACCATGGCTCCGGGCTTATACCAGTCAAAAAAGGGGAACTCTCCTGGTACTCAAAGATGACAAACTGAGCCAGAGTTCCCCAATGAAAGAGGCGCCAAAGACTAAGACTAAAAATATTTACCCTGTCTTACCCACTGGTCCTGATGAGGATGACTTACCTCCTTCTTGTCCTCCTCCATACATAAGCAGCCACGCAGATCCACCAGACCCTCCACTGCCACCCCTGGAGCAACTGCTGCTCCTGACCAACCACTGCCGGTGTTGCCTGACTCCACCACCCGGTCCCGAGGAGCCACCTGAGCCGAACCCAATCAGTTGTCGACTATGCTCATTACATCTTCAGATGCCCCTTCGAGAGTGTCCTGGCCCAGGGGGACCAAATCAATCAACTGCTTATTACTATCAGCCTTTTAGTTCCAGTGATCTTCTCAACTGGAAAAATTATACACCACCCTACTCTGAGAAACCTCAAGCCATGGTTGGACTTCTCACCTCAGTCTTCTAGATGCATAAGTCAACTTGGGCAGACCGCAGACAAATTCTTTTGACTCTTTTCAGCACTGAGGAGTGAGCCTGCATCATGGAAGGAAGTCGGGCCTGGCTAAGAACCAAGGCTCCAGAAGCTGCTGATGATCCTGAAGCCTGGGTAGACAGTCTTCCCTGCTAACCCGCCTAATTGGGACTATAATACCGAAGCCAGCCGTACAGCTCTGTCCAGATATCAAAATGCACTTCTGGTGGGGATAAAAGCTAGAGGGAGCTGGGCATAGTGGCACATGTCTTTATTTTTTTTATTTTTTTTAAATTTTTTTGTGGCACTGGGGATTGAACTCACAACCTCTCGCCTGCCAGGCAGGCACTTAAACCACTGAGCCAAACTCCCAGCCCTGGCACACACCTTTAGTCCCAGCACTAGAGAGGCTGAGGCAGGAGGATCATTGTGAGCTCGAGGCCAGCCTGGGCTACAAAGGGAGTTCAAGTCCAGCCTAAACTGCATAGTGAGGCCCTGTCTCAAAAAATAGGGGTGGGGATTTAGCTAAATGGCTTAAGCGCCTGCCTGGCAGGCATGAGGTTGTGAGTTTGATCCCTGGTACAGAAAAAAAAAAAAAAAAAAAAAAAAAAAAAAAAAAAAAAAAAAAAAAAAAAAAAAAAAAAAAAAAAAAAAAAAAAAAGCCAGGGGGAAAAAGCCCATCATCATGTCCAAGATTGCTGATGTTATCCAAAGGAAAGAGGAAAGCCCAATGCAAGTCTATGAGAGACTGTGTGAGCCCTATCGAACCTACACCCCATTTGATCCTGAGGTTCCACAGCATCAACAGGTGATAAATTCAGTTTTTGTGGCACAATGTACCTCTGATATCTGGGAGAAAATTCAAAAGATTGAGGGTTTCAATAGCATGAGTGCTACACAACTGTTCCAGATAGTTCAAAAGGTTTTCATAAATTAAGAGGAAGAAGCAGAACAAAAACGTAAATGTAACCAGGCCGCTCTCTTGGCTGCACTCTTGGGAAGGCCACTCCCCAAAGAATTCCAAACCAGTCAACAGCAAAACCAAAACCAAGGCAACGAAGCCTCACAGGAGCTTCAACCTAAGAAGGGCAGTCGTCCCTGTGCTCTGGCTCCAAACCAATATGCCCGATGCAAGCAGTTTGGACATGGGAAAGATCAATGTCCCCACAGCTTCAAAAACCAGCAGGGTCCTAAAGCTTCAGATCTGCCACCACCTGAAACCTTGCTTTCCCTTTTTGAAGACAATGAATAGGCCAGACCGGGCTCTGTCAGACTTGGTCCCTGAGAGCCCATGGTCACAATGAAAATCAGGGGAAAACCAATGACTGTAATGGTTGACAGCAGAGCTGAATAATCCGTTGTTACCCAACCCATCACTCCTTTGACCTCCCGGCAAACTCCAGTAGTTGGGGCTACTGGTATCCCCACGGAAAAGAGGTTGTGCCAGAGTCGATCCTGTGAACTGGGAGGACATTTCATCAAACACGAGTTTCTATACATGCCTGAATGCCCTGTCCCTCTGCCAGGCCGACATTTACTGTCAAAATTAGGAGCAACAATCTCTTTTGCTCCCGACAAGCCTGCCACCCTCACTCTTGAGCCCCTAACCTTGGGCTTGATGTTGACTTTGACCATGCCCCGAGAAGAATGGTGTCTCTATCAAACAGAGATGCCCATTGACTGTAATTCTGAGACATTAAGAGCCATGTTTCCAATACCTTTTACAACAGCATCCAAAAAAATGAAATATTTAGGAATCAATCTAACAAAAGATGTAAAAGACCTCTATGCTGAAAACTATAGTACTCTGAAAAAGGAGACTGAAGAGGATGTTAGAAGATGGAGAGATATCCCATGTTTTTTGGGTAGGAAGAATCAATATAGTGAAAATGGCCATACTTCCAAAACTGTTATACAGATTCAATGCAATCCCAATCAAAATTCCAATAACGTATCTTACAGAATTAGAGAAAACAATCCTAAAATTCATCTGGAACCAGAAGAGATCTATAATAGCAAAGGCAATCCTGGGAAACAAAGACAAGACAGGGGGCATCACAATTCCTGACCTGAAATTATACTATAAAGCTACTATGATAAAAACAGTGTGGTACTGGCAAAAAAACAGACATGAAGATCAATGGAATAGATTAGAAGATCCAGAAACAACTCCAGACACACTAAAATACCTTACCTTTGACAAAGATGCCAAACACATTCACTGAAAGAAAGATAGCCTTTTTAATAAATGGTGTTGGAAAAACTGGCTTTCCACATGCTGAAGATTAAGACTGGACTCATATCTTTCACCATATACTAAGTTAAAATCTAAATGGATTAAAGATCTCAACATTAAAACAGAAACATTAAATCTGCTGGAAGATAGAGTAGGTAAAACTCTTGAAGACATTAGTGTAGGCAAAGACTTTATGAATAAAAGCCAGACTGCACAGGAACTATCACAAAGAGTGAACAAATGGGATCTCATCTTACTGAAAAGCTTTTGCATAGCAAGAGAAACCACCAACAGTATGAAAAGACTACCCACAATCTGGGAGAAAATGTTTGCCAGCTGTACCTCAGATAAAGGATTACTATCAAGAACATATAAAGCACTTGAAAAAAATCAGTCCTCCAAGATTTAAAGACCCAATTCAAAAATGGGCATCTGAGATGAATACACACTTCTCAGATGAACAAGTACAAACAGCAAATAAGTACATGAAAAAATGTTCAACAGCACTGGTCATGCAAGAGACGCAAATGAAAGTAACACTGAGATTCCGCCTCATCCCAGAAAGAATGGCTAGTATTAAGTCAACCAAAAACAAATGCTGGAGGGGCTGTGGGGGAAAAGGAACCCTTCTCCACTGTTGGTGGGAATGCAGGCTAGTGCAACCACTATGGAAGTCAGTGTGGAGATTCCTCAAAAAGCTAGGATTGGAGGTCCCATTTGACCCAGCTATTCCCTCTCTGGGTATCTGCCCCTCAAAATTAAAAACATCCTACCATAGCAATATTTGTGCACCTATGTTTATAGCTGCCCAGTTCACAATAGCTAGATCTTGGAAACAACCTAAATGCCCCTCGACTGAGGAATAGACAAAAAAGATGTGGTATTTCTATATAATGGAATACCACTTAGCTAGAAAGAACAATAAACTAGACATTTTCACTCTTAAGTGGATAAGCATTGAAAATATACTTCTCAGTGAACTAAATAAGTCACACATATGTAACCATCGCATTGTTGCACTTGTGTGATGAACTAAAAGAAAATCTATGTATGTAAAAAATTTGTTAAAATAGTTAAAGAAAAAGAATTTTGAGTGAAAAGTAGTTTTCACGGAGTCATTTTCAGATTTCATTTTTAATGTGACATGTTTATTTGAAAATAATAGAGCAATCATAACCAACAAGATAGTCATATAGCTGGTTTCTCTTGATTCTGTGAGGCAAAAGTTTTGTGCCAATAATTTTCTGGACAATGTTTCATGTCTACATCTTATACCCTACACAACTGCTGTGAATATAACAATATGCAATGTGCTGATTATTGTTATTCTCCTATTGGCTTGTTGTGAAACTGTTTTACTTTAATTTTTTTTTTTTTTTTTTTTTTTTTTTTTTTTTTTTTTTTTTTTTTTTTGCGGCACAGGGGATCGAACTCACAACCTCGCACCTGCCAGACAGGCGCTTAAGCCGCTGAGCCAAACTCCCGGTCCTAGTTTTTTGAGGCAGGGTCACACTATGTAGCTCAGGTCGGCCTTGTACTCCCGTTGTAGCCCAAGGCAGCCTCGAACTCACAACGCTCCTCCTACCTCAGCCTCCCAAGTGCTGGGATTAAAGGCATGTGCTACCACACCCGGCTTACCTTAATTTTTTATTTTTCTTCTGTTTAAAAAAAAAAAGAGCCAGCCGAACATGGTGGCGCATGCCTTTAATGCCAGCACTCGGGAGGCTGAGGTAGGCAGAGCGTTGTGGGTTTGAGGCTGGCTTGGACTACAACGGGAACACAAGGCCGGCCTGAGCTACATAGTGCGACCCTGTCTCAAAAAACTAGGGCCGGGAGTTTGGCTCAGTGGCTTAAGCGCCTGTCTGGCAGCGCGAGGCTGTGAGTTCGATCCCTAGTGCCACAAAAAACAAACAAACAAAAAAAACATGTTTCCAGATGTTTGGGCAGAAGACTCACCCCCAGGACTAGCCATTATCCATGCCCCCTTGATAATTGAACTCAATCCGGGAGCTGTTCCTGTTGCCATCAAGCAATATCCTGGGAGGCTCTTCTTGGGATTCAGCCCCACATCTCCAGACTAAAACAAGCTGGAATCCTGCTACACTGCCAATTGCCCTGGCACACCTCACTATTACCGATTAAAAAGCTTAATGGAGACTATCGGCCAGTGCAAGACCTCTGCGCCGTCAATGCAGCCACCAAAACCTTGCGTCCAATAGTCCCAAACCCGTACACCCTCCTGGGCCTGCTTCCTCCTGATGTTGCTTGGTTCACCTGCCTGGACTTAAAGGATGCCTTTTTCTGCCTGCAAATAGCTCCTGCTAGTCAACTGCTTTTTGCATTTAAGTGGGAGGACTCTACCACAGGACAAAAGGCACAACTCACCTGGACGTGTCTCCCATAAGTATACAAAAACTTACCTACACTGTTTGGGGAAGCCTTGGCTGCTGACTTAGCTAAGTTCCCCCATAACAATTTTCACTGTGCACTGCTACAGTACGTTGATGATATCCTAATCGGAAGCCCTTTATTAGGGCTGGAAAGGAACAAAAGCCCTCTTACATCATTTAGGCAATGTTGGATACAGAGTCTCCTAGAAAAGTTTCAAATCTGTAAACAAAAGGTTCGATATCTAGGATTTGACTTAGAAAAGGGGCTTCGACACTTAGGTTCTAAAAGAAAAAAAGCCATCTGTTCTATTCCACAGCCTAACTGTAAAATGGGACTAGAGAGTCTTTAGGAGGAGCCGGTTTCTGCCGAATTTGGATACCAGGTTATGCTGAAAGGGACAGACCACTTTACGACATGTTGAAAAAACTCGGGACTGAAAGAGACATAATAAATTGAACTTTTGAGGAAACTGAGGCATTCAAACAAATCAAAAGAGCTCTGGCCTCAGCTCCAGCATTAGGAATCCCAGATGTAACTCGCTCCTTCAGCCTATTTGTGGACGAAAAGCAACACGTTGCCACAGGAGTTCTAACCCAGACGGTGGGACCTTGGGACAGACCGGTCGCCTACTTGTCTAAGACTTTGGACTCCGTTTCCCAAGGGTGGCCTCTCTGTTTTCTGGTACTTGCAGCAACCACCCTTCTGGTTAAGGAGGTGGACAAACTGACTCTAGGACAAAATTTAACTGTTCAGGTGCCACATGCTATTCTTAAACTTCTTAATAGTCAGGGACATGAATAGCTTTCAAACAGCCGCATCACTCAGTACCGGGGACTGCTTGTCGGGAATCCCCAGCTCACCTTCAAGCCAGTAAAGACTCTAAACCCAAGCCAGGCATGGTGATGCATGTTTTTAATCCCAGCACTCAGAAGGCTGAGGTAGGAGGAGCATTGTGAGTTCGAGGTCGGCTTGGGCTACAATGTGAGCACAAGGCCGGCCTCAACTACATAGTACGACCCTGCCTCAAAAAACTAGGGCTGGGAGTTTGGCTCAGTGGCTTAAGTGCCTGCTTGGCAGGTGTAAGGTTGTGAGTTCGATCCCCAGTTCCACAAAAAAAAAAAAAAAAAAAAAAAAAAAAAAAAGGCTCTAAACCCAGCAACTTATTTGCCCATGGAGCTTGGACCGCCTGATCATGATTGCCTTGCATTAACTGATGAGCTGTTCGCTAGCCGCCCTGATCTCCAGATGGAGCCCATAACAGGTGCTGAGTATACCTTGTTCACGGATGGAAGTAGCTCTGTTAAAGGTGGACAATGCAGGGTTGGCTATGCTGTTGGTACTACTGAAGAGGTGCTCCTGGCAGGACCTCTTCCTCCACACTGGTCAGCTCAATGAGCCAAGCTCTGGGCACTTATAGAGGCCCTCAATTGGGCAAAAGACAAGGAGGTAAATATTTACACAGATTCCCAGTATGCCTTTGCTACAGTCCATGTCCACGGGATGTTACACAAGGAGCATAGACTCCTGACAACAGAAGGAAAACCAATCAAAAATAAGGATGAGATTTCTTGAGTACTGACTGCAATTTAGAAGCCTAAAAGTGTTGCTGTTATCCATTGCAGAGGGCATCAAAAAGTAAAGGACAGTTACTCATAAAAATCATAAAATAGATGAGGTTGCTAAATTGGCTGCTGAGGCCTCATCCTGGACAGGCAATATGCTGATTAAAAACTTAGAAGCTCTACATGAGATTCCACCAAGACTGTTCTTAGCCTACATAAAAATCCCCTCCATTACACCAAAGAAGAAGTAGACTGGGCAAAATAGGAAGGGGCTATAGTAAACCCAAATGGTGCCTGATGAATGAATAATTGTTCCTGGGTAAAAAATCACCATGACATCACCCATGGAGGAAAAACCACAATGGCCCAGCTGCTGGGTCAATACTACTATATTCCAAAATTATCAGCGCTTCGTGCAGCCATCAGCAGGAGATGTCAAATCTGTGCAAGGACTGAGGCTTTAACATGCACCGTGGCCGCCATCTGGAATTCAACACATAGGACTTTCACTATTTGAAGACCTCCAAATAGACTTTACTGAAATCAAACCATGTTGGGGTTACAAATACTTGCTGGTTCTTGTCTGTACTTATTTGGGGTGGCCAGAAGCATTTCCAACAAAGACTGAGAAACCCTCTAAAGTATGCAAAGTCTTTTTTTTTTTTTTTTTTTTTTTGCGGCACCGGGGATTGAACTCATAACCTCGAGCCTGCCAGGGCAGGCACTTAAGGCACTGAGCCAAACTCCCGGCCCTGGTTTTTTTTGAGGCAGGGTCACACTATGTAGCTCAGGCCGGCCTTGCACTTGTGCTGTAGCCCAAGCCTGCCTCGAACTCACAACGCTCCGCCTACCTCAGCCTCCCGAGTGCTGGGATTAAAGGCGTGCGCCACCACTGCAAAGTCTTATTGAGAGAAACTATTCCTAGATATGGGCTGCCTCTAACTATAGGCAGTGATAATGGGTCATCATCTGTGACAGAGATAACACAAAAATTAGCCAAGAAACTAAAGATCAAATGAAATTTCCATGCTGCCTGTAGAACCCAGAGCTCTGGCAAGGTAGAACAAATAAATAGAACCCTAAAGTTAATACTGACAAAGTATTACCAAGACACTCAGGTGGGTAAACTTAGTACCTATGACCCTCCTAAAAGTCAGGACTTCACCCGGACCTGCTGGATATACTCCTTTCGAGGTCCTGTTTGGGAGGCCCCCACCACTCATTAAAGGCCTCCAAGGAGATCTCCACCAGTTAAAAAATATCAACTTAAAAGAACAACTTATTCAGTTAAAAAAAGTTTTCTCAAGCTGGGCATGGTGGTGCACGCCATTAATCCCAGCACTCGGGAGGCTGAGGTAGGTGGAGCATTGTGAGTTCAAGGCCGGCTTAGGCTATAATGTGAGTAAGGCCAGCCTAAACTACATAATGCGACTCTGCCTCGAAAAAACTATGGTTAATATGTGTTAACATTTTAGGAGTATATAAAAACTCATGACATTGGGAGTTTCAAATTCAAGTTCAAGGTGTAGATCCCCCAGTTGTTCTTAATCAAACAAAATGAGACCTTTCACAGCCTAATGTACTTCTGTATTTTGATGCATGCCCAGTTTTTTTTGCTTTTTTGTTTTTTGCTGAAGCCACTTAGCCAAATTCCCAGTCCTAGTTTTTTGAGGCAGGGTCGCACTATGTAGCCCAGGCCGGCTTTGCGCTCGAGTTGTAGCCCAAGCTGGCCTCGAACTCACAATGGTCCTCCTACCTCAGCCTCCCGAGTGCTGGGATTAAAGGCGTGCACTGCCACGCCCGGCCCTGCATGCCCAGTTTTAACTAGGTTTCCAGGTCGCCACTATTACTTAGAATGTACAGCGTTAAGCTGGGAACGAGAATATCATTCAAATACTAAGTATGTTTGCCCAGAATGGAGACAAGTTAAGAAACATTACAGCCCTCTTTTCTCATCCACCTATTTTCCCAAATGGGATTGTGTCATGGACTGGGAAAAACTCAAAGACAGAATCTTAGTTCAGCTCCCTTCTAGTCCAGCTTCCCAAATGGGTACCTGTAACCCCTTACAGTACACTATCTCAGATTCCTCCAGTCGAGGTTGGACAGCAGCTCATCAATTGAGAGTTCAAGTAGATGGACAAGGACTTGACCCATGGCTTGCTTTACAAATTATAAAGGTCTGGGTACCTTCTGCTCCTCCTTCCCACATTAAGATTCCTTTCCCCAAGACAGCCAATGTTTCCAATGGCCCCTGAACCTGCGATAAATAAAACAGGACCTCCTTCTCCTGACCTTCTGCCCCTAGTCAATGGTACCCATCAAGTCCTCCAGGCTGTGAACCCTGATCTGGGTAATGACTGTTGGCTCTGTGTCCCCTTTTCAGTTTTATCCTATTGAACTTTGGGTCTCACTCGGAATAATTCTAAACTCAATGTAACTGAAGCACCTGACCGCCTGCTGCAGCCTGGTCCCACAGTAATTTGGGGAAATACTTCCTGCTTTCTGGGTAACAGTAAAAGCCAAAATGCCTCTGCTAACTGTATGATATTTTAACTATTACTTCAGACTCTTTAGCAGCTCCTTTTAAAGTTTTTTTTGTTTGGGTTGATGGGATACACCAGGTATTTATTTATTTATTTATTTATTTTGTGGCACTGGGGATCGAACTCACAACCTCATGCCTGTCAGGGAGGTGCGTAAGCCTCTGAGCCAGACTCCCGGCTCTAGTTTTTTGAGACAGGGTCGCACTATGTCACACTATGTAGGTCAGGCCGGCCTTGCTCACATTGTAGCCCAAGCGAAGAGTCTTTGTGGGCTTGCTTTTCTAGTACCTGACCTCACTGTCTATCCAGGACAGCAAGGACCTGCACATGCTGCCCATGCTTATCAGTCGTGTCAGAAACGTGACCATGTAATATTGCCCATATTGGCCAGGATAGCAATAACAAAAAGTTTAACACTCAATGCTGCAGCTATGGGCATAAGCCAACAACAATATTCACAGTTAAGTGCTCAGATTGCTGGAGATTTTGCCAACATACAAACCTCAATAGACACATTGCAAGATTCCTTGGCTGTAGTTGTTCTTCAGAATCGAAGAGCTCTAGACCTCTTGACAGTCCTATATGGAGGCTCCTGCCTCTTCTTACAAAAAGAATGTTGCTACTAAGCCAATAAGTCAGAGACAATTAAAAAAAAAATTCCCATCAGCTATAGAAATGCCTTCAACAGAGGGTTCCCAATCTTGTAGGAAGTTCTTCCTGGTGAGGATCCTGGGATTTTTTTCTCCTCTTGGATAGGAGCCATCCTGGGACCCTTGGTGGCCATTTTAACAATTCTTCTCCTAGGCCCATGCGTGATTCATATCTTGACACACCTTCTGCATAAACGCTTTGAAGCTCTACACCACCAACTTCTTTTACAAGCTACTCCCTCCTATCAGCTACTTACTACTAAAGAAACTGGAGAAACTGTGGTAAAAGAGTCTCCTCTATAACAAAAACAGGGGGAATGTTGGGGCAAAATAACAAACTTATAGATATTTCATGATGAATTGGAAGACTGACCAAGTTGCTATTGTGCTGTCGCTGGTAAATTCAATTGACCCTGACAATGTCAGAGCAATTGCCTAGACCTTAAGGTATCTTTTTTTTTTTTTTTTTTTTTTTTTGTGGCACTGGGGATTGAACTCACAACCTTGCGCTTGCCAGGGCAGGCGCTTAAGCCGCTGAGCCAAACTCCCCAGCCCTGGTTTTTTTGAGGCAGGGTCGCACTATGTAGCTCAGGCCGGCCTTGCGCTCGCGTTGTAGCCCAAGCTGGCCTAGAACTCACAACGCTCCTCCTACCTCAGCCTCCCAAGTGCAGGGATTAAAGGCGTGCGCCACCACGCCTGGCTCCTTAAGGCATCTTGGGCTGACCTGTGCTCATTCAGTAAAAGCTTTCTCTCCTGCCATTCTTATATTATGATAATACCCTTAAGTATATTTATTCTGTACATTTCTGTATTATGGTAATGTCCTTAACCACTCTCATTCAGTCAAGTCTCTCTCTCAGGAACAATTCCTATATTATGGTGATGCCCTCAAGCATGCCCATTCTGTAAGAGCCTCCTCTACTGGTTCCTTGAATGTTTCTATTGTTCCAAGACTAACCTGTCTGTCAATATATGATTCAATGTATGTAACCAATCATGTAATGTTTGGTCACTTGCTTTGTACCTCACTTTTAATTCTGTATAGACTAAACTGCTTCCTGGTTTAGTGTGGTTGCTTGGGAGGAATTATCCCTGCGACTGTCCACGGGCATGAACTCCAATAGTCCGCTGGTGTAAAGATTAAATGCTGCCTTCTTATCTCCTCAGTGCAAAGAGTCTTCTTTTTGGTCTGGTTTGGTTTGGCTTGGCTTGGGAAATTTCCCTGCAACAATCCCAGCACTTGGGAGGCTGAAGCAGGAGGACTGTTGCAAGTTTGATACCAGCCTGGACTACAAAGTGAGTTCAAGGCCAGCCTGAACTGCATAGGGAGACCCTGTCTCAAAAAG
>RJWM01041969.1:0-14456 GCA_004363535.1 Dasyprocta punctata | reverse complement strand
GTACTAAAATAGAGGAAGTCTGAATTGAAAAACAAATAGAGATCTTCATAGAAAATGCTTTTCAAAGTATTGATATGTCAGGATAAGGAAGAAATACAATTACTCTTGAGATTCTGTGTTATTCTTCAGATTTTTTGAGACTCTGTGAATACACAGTTCTACCCCAGAAGAAGAGGTGGTATCATATGAACCCTGTCAGTTGTACACTTTGGACACTTTTGACCTCAATGAGAATTTGTTTAAAAATTAACATAGAAATTTAGGACTATGATAAAATAGTAGCAGTTTTCATGCACTAACAAAATCATATTAGATGTTTGTACAGATAGAGCAGTCAGTGAATGTGCAGATTATATTTATATTATTACACATTGATTTATTTTGCTGAAGGTTGCACAAACCTATAACCCCCACCAAAATGAAGCATGCTGAAAAGTGTTTGTTGCAATTGTTTATTTTTAAGCTTTTAAATAATTCAACTATTAGGATTGATGTAATAATTTAATTATATAATAGTTTTTGCTAAGTATAACATGCTATTAAGGAAAATGAATTATTAATGCAAACTCAAAACTAGGAAGATGTTAACTGAAAATTCAAGCTTAAAGTTCTATAGAAGGAGCAGCCATTTCATTTTAAAATAATCTGTTGGGAAGAGATATATTTTTCAGAAGAAACTTACTGCTACAGTTCAATAACTTGCTTGTTTTTACAATGATTCTTTTGTTACTGGGATTTTCTTGAACAGGGCATTATGTCTAATGCCTTGCTAAGGTAAAGTTTTAGTAATTTACTTTCCCTCTTATGCTTGTTTTTAACACAGCATTCTGAAATGTTTCATATGTATAATTTATCACCTTTTTTGTTCTTCTCTGAAATCATGCAAGATAAATAAAATGTAATCCCATCACAACAATAACATTAAAGTGAATTGTAAGCAATATACCTTGATTTTATTGCTTTCATATTAATTTCAAATTTATGTTTAAGGCACTAAAATTTGTAATATCAATCCCTACAGAATCCTCTGTAATAATGTTGGAATGTTTTACTGTACTATTTATACAGATTATTGACAGGAAAAATTTCAATTATACCTATGCTATAGTAATGTATATTTAAAAGCATCCTTATATTCAAGTAATATATCAAGCAAACTCCTATCCTGAATATTTATAAGCTGAAATCTGCAAAAATAAACAAATCTTATCTGTGTGTATTACGGTGTGTAAGACTTTTGGCTTGTTCCACAACTCATTGCGTGCTCTTCCATAAATACTTATGACCAAATGATTTCCCATCTGTAATTGCTATTTTGTGAAGGAAATAATATTAGGTTTTATTTTTTAACGAGCAATCGCCATGTGTCAGACACTTCACGATCTTACTTGTTCATGTAATTATCACATTTCTTGTGTTGTCATTTTGAGTTTTAACTCATTTTGATCCCTCCGCCAAAAATTTAATTTGGCAAATGATTTGAGAAGTCTATTTGACAATGCACAAGAAAATTTAATTAGGTAATATAGATTGCAGAGCTGGAAATATTTATAAAAATAAGACCGATCATCTACAAATCCTATCTATTCTTTAATTCTGCAGTCTACATTCTTTCCACCATTCTGGACTTATCAAAACCTGGCTTTCTTATGGAGAAGTGATCCTGAAGATCTCTCTAGTGCTAATTTTATTCCCTCTTTTTCATAATGACCTTGTACATGGATAGGTATTCCTGTTCCCCAGTATTTTCTCCATCTCTCTGTTACACTCGGGCATGCTCACACTCACTCACACACATGTGTGTACATGTACATGTACATTCAATCCAGTTTCACCATCCACTATCCCAGATGCCTGTAGATATCTTCCTATCCAGGTAATAATTTAGTTCCTAGATCATTGTAACTACTTCTAGCATTTTCTGTTAGTAGTTTTCACACAGAAAAAATATATGAATATGCTCTGATCTTTGCATTTCTTGATCTGTTCTGTGATCAAGATGATAACCCTGATCTTCATGGATCTTCAGCTACATACTCTCATGGTTATACCTTATGAAGGGCACTGTAAGCACAGTTGTGACTGTAAACTAAACCTCAAACATCCTGCTCTAGAGTGGCACCTTCACATCTCTTGTTATATGTTTTAAGTCTGGAGTGTCCTTCAAATGTTCATGTGCTGGAGGTTTCCTTACCAGTCTGTTGTGCTCCTAGGGATTGAGGAGCCTTTATGGGATGGGAGATACTAAGAAGAAGAAGTTAAATCATGGAAAGGTGCCTGTAAAGAGGTTTATTGGGACCCCGACCCTTTCTTTTTTCTTTCTGTTTTTTCCAGACTACCATGAGGCTGGTTCCACATTATGTTCTGACCATGATCTTTTGCCTTGCCACAATAAGGAGCAATGGCCTGAACTGACACTGTGAGCCAAAATACATCTTTCCCCCCTTAAATTGATTATCTCAGATTTTTCTTTGACACAGAAATAGAAAGTTGATTAATACAACTTCGAAAGCATCTGCTTTAGCACATACTTTACAACCTTCAAAATTCAATGAAATTTTCAACTTTTTTGATTCATCCCCTTTTCGTTACCTCATTTATCATATACGATTTAAATTCCACGATCTGTTGTCATTTCTGGCATATGAGCCCATTTGGAAAAATTAATTCAGATGAATTCAACCTTTCTTTCCCTCTGTGCCTGCCCTCATTTAGCTGAATGTGGCTGAAGAAAAACAAAAGGCATGGTTTGTCTCACACTAAAGTCATGATCTCAGGTAAGCTCCTAAAGTAACCTGCTCATCATTCTGTCTTTCGCTAGTCCATTCTCTCCTTCTCTTTTAAATAAATTTATGCTTTTTCCTTAAACTTCCAACACTACTGTTCTCATTCTCAGTCTCAAAAGACAATTTTATCTCCTGCTTCACTGAAAAAATTGAAACAAGTAGAGGAAAACTGAACATATCAGCCCACCTCCCTACATCTGTGATTTGCTGAGGCTGTAAATACACTTTGTGCTCAGAGCTGTCCCTATCACGCTCACCTTAGATGCATTGCTCACATCTCTCCCTCCCTTCTCCTTGCACCATCTCTCTCCTTTCTGTTGAATCTTTATTATGAATACCTCTGCTTTGCTCCTGTTTGGAGTAAACCACATTAAAATAAAGGCTATATTTACCATCTCTTATTAACATCTTCTCTAAAACAAATCCAGTAATGATTTCCACACAGTACTACTCAGTGTAATTTAGTCTTTACCAAAGTAACACATAGATACCATTTTACTAATTCTAGTGATCAGTTCTTGGGTCTCATGTAAAGTTGAGTAGCCCACAGCCTATGATGCCATTAATTAACCTCTTTCCATTTCTTTTCATGATGTCAGAAGTGGTTGAGTTTTCTCCTTCTCTTCTCCACTGACCCCAAAATGTCTCTTGCTCCATGACATTGTTATTGAATCCCCTCTCCACATACATTCATCCAGTTTCAAGGCTTTAAACAGATGAATCTAGACTCTATGTGACAAGATTTGACAATTCCCTTGAGGTTCAAAATGGTTTAGCTCAATAAATCAAATTTATTCTCTTCTTTCTACCTTATTTCTAAAGCTACCACATGTTTAAAATGTCTAAGAGTCAGTTCCTGTTTTTCCTTCCAAAGCAGATTTGCCCAAGTCTCTACCATCCCATGATCGTCTCCTTCATTCTTCTGGTTGCAAAAGTAAAAAACTTTATGCATTTGTATCTTCCCCTTTTTCTTTCATACTACATGTTAAAATTGTATTTCCAAATATAATCAGAGCCCAACCACTTCCTAGACCTTCTCTTGCTGCCAGTTGCTCCTGAGCCTCCATAATCTCTCACTTGATTAGCTATGAGAGTGTTCTCAATGGGCCTCTTCACTCCTTTTTTTGTTTCCTCTTTAGCTCTTTAGTGTATTCATCCCATCAAAACATAGATTTTTTTCTCTAGTCTATTTATATCTCACAATGGTTACCTCTTAACTCAAAGCAAAAACCAAATTTCTTGCAGTGACCTAAAGGTGGTATACATCTGAAGCCTCAGTTCATTTTATCACATTATCCACTATTCTTCATTTCTCCTGGCCATAGTGGCCTCTCCATTTCAGGAGTCCCTTGTTTTCTGACCTTTTCTTCTGTTGTCCCCTTTGCCTTGGTGTCCTTCTTTCAGATACCCATATGGATAATTTACAGATCTTAGGATTGCATTCAGATGTCCCTTTGGTGAGACTTCATTATAATCTCAACTAAAATTTTGCCCTTTCTCAATACATTTATCTCCTTTCTTTGATTTACTTACTTTTTTATTTTTCCTTAAAGGACTTCTTTGTAACAACACCTGTTTGGTTCTTTCTTTTCAATTTGCAGTCTTATGTAGTGGAATCTTGGTTATATTTCTTCCATCTAGTTCTCTGCTGTATCCCAAGTGCTTATGATGGAAATTTGAATGGAGTACTTTATTTTTTTGTTCAGGTTACAATTTTCTGAAAATGTTACTCTGATATATGGAAAACATGGATGTCATTATATCTGATATTTCTCTTGACAAAAATCAAAACATATAACCTTGGATTTCACTTTTAACCATAAATCAAAATGACCTGGAATATTTTAAGTGTCAAAAAATCAAATAAGGAGAATAATATATTTTAGGAAACACTGATACACATTGCCAGAAAATAGTCAGCCTATTTCCTATTAGCACCCTTGGCTCTGCTGCCAAATCTACCTGCTTTCTTATGCTGACACTGGTGTCTCCTTTTTCTTTCCTGATTACTACTCTCCAAAATGCCCTGGCACCATCCCAAACTGCTTAATTTCAGTGCCTGAAAGAAGCCTTTATAGCCAACTCTTTATGGTGACAAATCAGGGTAATTGCCACGGTCCCCCATTTGAGGGGCTTTGTGCTGCTAACAGTAATTGCTGGCTCAGCAGTGGTTTTCAGGGAAGCAGCTGGCAGGAGAGAAAGGAGATAGTTTTCTACAGCTGATATAAAAATGACAATAGGTTCATTTGTAAACTCATAATCAACCATGTTCCCTTCCACCAGAAGTGAAGATTACATCTTTCTGAGTGTACCAGGGCAATCAAGATATATTTAGCTTATTTTGTAGTTTCTTTTCCATTGAAAGTTCTGTAGGAAATTTATTTTATTAATTTTTTTCTTAGGAAAATATTACACAGCTTAAGTCTTGTGAAAGCTCCTTAGGAACAAGATTACCCAATGACATATCTATCAAATCCTGACTGATTGACCATAACAATGGGCCTGGGAGGAGAGAAAATTGCCTGGAAGAGACCGAAGGAGAGGGCTTGATTACTGCACCAGAAAATGAGAATGGGCCCATCCTCATCCAGAAGGAGGAGAAACCTGGATGCTAAATAATGGTCAAAGGATGTGATGAGTCATTGTCTGACCCATTACTTAAACTGAATGGAATCAGCAACTGGAAGTGGTGCCTACTGAATGTGGAAAAGAGTGGTAACAAAAGAAAATAGGTGTTCATGTTAGAAATTAGGTGAGCAAATTCTCAACCCAACTCTAGGGCCAAAGAGAGGGCTTCCAGCTGAGAAGTCTCTGCAGGAAATACAAAAAGAAGGAAACAGTGACACCAATAGTGATTACATTGGCCACATAGTGTGATCAGTGTAGGTAGAATTTTACTAGAAGCCTCCTACAAATCGTATCAAAAGCAGACATCTAGATTCATGCTGTTGACATTGTTGTCCGGAAGAGTAGGAGTCCAGGTGAAGCATAAAGAGGACTGTAATTTGAGGGATACACACCTGCTTTCCTTTGACATGGGAACGTAAGATTAATTCCTGCATTTGGCAGGGTGAGGACCTGTAATGGGGCTAGGGGCCCACCAAACAACACCCTTTAGCAAATAATTCTAATGTTATTATTCTCTTGCCTTCTACACACATTTTAGCTAGCTGTGACCTAGAGAAACATCTGTTATGTGCAGCTGCTTTTAATTGTGAGGTTTAAACTTAGGCTAAAAGGTTCATGTTACAGAATTAAGGGGAAGAGAGATGGACTTTTTATTCAGTGACTCTTAAACTCACTTTTCTATTCTTCTCTTCGACTATGTATGTAAAATCTTCTGGAAAATCTATACACTGAGTTTGTAATTTTTTATTCTATTCTCATTTCTCCACAACCGTTTTATTATTTTGTAACTTTTCCTTGTCAACCACACTGCTTTTGCTAGCCATCTGGCATTTGAATATATTAAGTGTATCCCATAAGTACATGCAAATATTGTGTGCCAATAACAAAAAATAAACAAAAAAGCATAGTAGTTTTAAAGTCAGAATTTGATACTTTCAACATCTGAGTCATCTCTGTGTCATTATTGTTTTACTCTCCTCTCCATTTTATCTCTTAGTTCTTTGAATTGTGCTCTTGTCTCTTTATATGATTCAGAATATTTATTAAAAATACATGTTATAGCAGACAGCCACCACAGCAGGGGAACCCAGCCAGATCCATCTCTGCTTGCCAGCTGCTGCTGCCATCAGAAGGCTTGCTTCCTGCCAGTACAAGGAAGGACATGCAGCTGGGTAAGCCCTGTTTACCCACAGGCCACAATTGGAGACCTTTACTTCCTTTGGGCAGCCATCACCCTCTAGAAGAACCAGGCAAACACATCCCTGTGTGCTTGCCACCATCATGGGAGTCCCAGTGTAGATACGCAGGCTGAGAGAAGAAGCAGCCCCACCACTACATACCCCTGGACATTGAGGAAGCCCCAGTGTAGCTGTATGGGTCTGGAGAAGCCCGTCCCACACCCTGCTACTTACCTGGCAACCTGGGGTCAGGGAAACCCAGGTACCTGGCAAATTCCCCTACACTGGGGAGGGGCAGCCAACATGGGAAATGCTTGGGACTCCACAACTGGCTTATTGGAAGAAACCTAGGAGAATGTCAAGATGAAGGAGCAAAAGGCAATCTCAGACCTCTAGCCCACAACAGATAGTCTGGGTGATATAGTCATAGAAGAATATGGATTTCACACACCTAAAATCTCTGAGAGGATAACAACTGAAGAAAAGAAAAAACTTCATGAGACTATAAAAGTAATCAGAGGAGAAACAATGTCTCAGGTAAAAGAAGAAATCACAAACATAATGAAATAATTGCTGAGTATAACTAAGGAAGACATAGATAAAGATCATAGGAAAATGATGGAAACCTTGAATGAACAATATAGAAAAGGATTATAGTGCATGAAACAGATTTAAAGAGATATCCAGGAAATTAAAAAGTAATCAAAGGCTGGCAAAACTGCTTGAAAGAGACTGAAGATAGACTTTCAGACCTTGAAGACAGGATTGCAGTTAGTAATCATGAAAGGAAAGATCTCTTAAAAATATCAAGGAACCAGGAAATAACAATTTAATGGCTGCAAGATGACACAATAAAAAATAACTTAAGAATGAAAGGTTAGCAGTGAAAAAGTAAGGGTCAACACAAATGACATAAAAAGACTATTTACAGAAGTAATAGCAGAAAACTACCCAAACATGGGAAAAGGATCTGGCATTCAGATAAGTGAGGCATATGGGACTCCAATTAGCCATAAACAAAGTAAATTTAAATCTAGACATAATTATCAAGATCCCAGATATTCATCACCACAACAGAATATTAAAATCTGTTAGAGAAAAGAAACAGATCACCTATAAAGGAAAACCAATCAGAATCATGGCAAACCTCTCAACATAAACCAGCAAGATTTTGGAGTGAAGAGTTTCAAATCCTGAAAGAAAACAACTTCCAACCCAGATTAATGTACCCTGAAAAACTATCTTTCAAAATCAATGGAAAAATAAGATAATTCCATGATAAAGAACAACTGAAGGAATTCATGACCACCAAACCAACACTTCAAAGAGTGCTGAAGGATGTTCTAGAGAGAGATAAAGATGATGATGGTTCCAGTAACAGCAGCAGAGGAGGATCACCAAACAGGACAGGCAACTAAATGATGGGGAAAAGTGGAAGGCTGACAGCAGGAGGATAGCATGGCAGAGATGGTCCAATGTATGCTGGTTGTAAACATTAATATAGATGGCCTCAATTCACCAATAAAAAGAAATACAGGGAGAGTGGATCAAGAAACAAGATTCATCAACATACTGTATACAAGAAACACATTTAACTCAAAAGGAAATTCATAGACTGAAAATCAAAGGAAGGGAAACAATTATTCCACATAGCATGTGACCAAAAAAAAGCAAGGGTAACTTGTCCATCAACCACAGAATCGATAAGAAAGATATGGTATTTCCTCACAATAGAAAGCTACCCAGTTATAAAATAGGACAATCTCGAGGCTCTTATAGGTAAATGGATGCAACTGGAGATCATGCTCATCAACAAAATGGTTTGAACTCATACAGGTGAACCCTAGCATAAAAAACAGGTGTTAGTGGGATCCAAAGAGCACAATAGATACTATGAAAGTAATAGGGTAGAAAACACTTAGGTGGGGACGGTGGTAACCACTGTTAACTTCTTATTGTCTTGTCTTGAACTCTTATATTGTTTTTATAATTTTGTTCAGTTCAGTTTCGTTCTGTCTTGTTTTGTTCGATTTTGCTGTGTCTGATGGTATGGGCAGCCGTTTTGAAGGTAATGTCGTACATTATGGTAACCATTGTTGATTTTCTGTTGTCTTGTTTCGAAGTCCTGTGTTGCTTGCATTGTTCTGTTCTGATCTGCTTTGTTCTGTTCTGTTTTGTTTTGTTTCTCTTTAAAAAATATATATTGCATATAAATATGTAGATATAATTTGAAAATTAGAAAGGAGTTATCTTCTGCTAGAGAGAATTTGTGTTTATATCTGTCAAATGAATTGTAGGTACAGCTGATCTTACCCCAGTCAGGACTGAATGAATTTGAACTCTCTAGCTGTTATGAAGCATGGCCTGTTATTCATTTGTTTTCCCTGCTACATTGTATCCTGTTGAATTTTTCTTGGAAGTGTCCAAAAATTTTTCATGTTTGACTTTTCCCTTTGAAACAACTGGGATTCTCCATTTCAGCTTCAAAGCAATGATTACACCATGTAGAAATGGGGAGGGAACTTTGCCTTGAAGTTGACTGATCTTTGAGTCTTTATTTTTGCTGGGAGTTTGAATACTTAGGTCTGTTGCCTTGGCAACACTGTAATGCTCTCTAAAATGTTTTTATTTTGCTTTTAAAATTTTTTCACTGTTTTATTGCTTGTCCCTGGGAAGAGAATTTTTCCACAACATGCTGGTCCACCATCATTATTTGGAGATGCTGTGGTTATCAATAACACATTATTTCTCTTGTCCTTTCAAGTCCAAGAACACTCTGACTATGGTTTCTTTTGTCTTTAGTAACAAACATTGTTCTCATTAATAGTTTGCCTTAGTAGCTGTTAGGCTTTTAATGTAATTATACTGTCTTATTCCTGATTTAGGGATAAATATCAGCCTAAACTAGAAACACCATAAAAATCAGGAGGACTGTAAATTTAGGAAAACTAGTCTGGAAAACTTAGAGAATTAAATGTGAGCTTCTCATCTCAAAATAAAAATAAAAAGAGCTAGAGATGAAGCTCAATGTGAAGCTCCTGTGTTCATTCCCCGGTTATACACACACACATACACACACTCACGCAGAAATTCATCTTTGCTCCACATTTGTTCACATTTGCATCTTTTCTATTTTTATGATAAACATTTGCTAAATGCAATATCAATTCTATTTTATAAAACATCTTAAGATCACTTCCCTCTTCCTTTGGCCCTCCAAAGCTAAAATTTAATATATGAACATAGTCATTATATAATGCCAATCACAATGAAAATTCTAGCAAGGTGCATTGTAGATAATGGCAACTAATTCTAAGGTTTATGCGAACAAGAAAATGAGCCAGAATAAAAAACAAGACATTGCAGTACAGTGAAGTTGGAAGACCTGAGTACACTGCTTCAAGGTTTATTAGTAGCTGTGACCAGACAATGTGGTATCAGTGAAATAACAGACAAATAGATGCATGCAAAACAATAGAAAGCCCAGAAATACATTTAAATAAATTTAGTTCACTGATTTTTGAAAAAGGTAAAAGGTAATTCAATAGAAAATAAATAATCTTTTACAAATAATTGTGGAAAAACAAAGTCAACATTAAAAAAAAACTAATGGTATTCCTTGTACCTTTAGAAAAATAACTCAGAATGGATCATTGACATACATGTAAAATATGAAACAATAAAATTCCTAGAAGATAACAAACAGATTTTCTAAATGACTTTGGGTATGGTCCTAACTTTTTAGATAGAACACCAATACAGCAATATATGGAAGGAATAATTGATAATCTGGACACCATTGAGAATCTAAATTCTTCTGTGAGAGACACTATTAGATTGTGAGAGTACAAGCAACTGACTGAGAGAAATTAATTGCAAAACACATAGCTGACAAAAGACTTTTGCTCAAAACATAAAGAACACTTACAATGCAACAACAACAAAAAGAAATATCCTGATTAAAAGCATGTAAAATACCTGAATATATACTTCACCAAAGAAAATAAACAAATTGCAGGTAAGTGTCTGTCTGATGGTGTCCTTGAAGTCTTTGGGGAAAAAATGTTAGAGATAGTAATTTCGACTCAAATTTGATGTGAACCTGAACTCTAAAAACTAGTCCATTTAAAAGAAAAAATACTGAAATGAAATAAATTTAAAAATGTTAAAAATCAGATAATCACTCTTGTGCAGGTTTCATGTATCTTGAGACAATTGTACAATTAATTAAAGTTTCCAAACTTCAAAAATAATGCTTCTAAATTGATAGATATTGAAAAGTCTGCCTGTCATTTCATGTGTATAGCAAACTATTTCTTTTTAATTCTACATCTTTCTGTAATATCCCTTTTTATTATTCCTGCTTCTTATTTTATTTGTTTTAAGATCAAGCTATCCAGTTTTTCTTTAGAATTATTATTTGCTCTGGCACACATAGGAAAAATTTACTCAGATATCTTATATCTCTTCAACCACGCAATTATTTCATGTGTCTTGGCATCGATGAAAAATGAAAAATGCCTTTTGACATTTCTGCACAATGGAGAAGAGCCCTTTCCCTTGTTTGGCATGGAAATGAAAATGGAAAGGTGACTTTTTGGCCCAGAGAGCAAGAATGAAGAAACATCACAGGCAGATCTGATAATTCCATTTTTATTAGTTATAACCTGAGCTCATTTCCCAGAGGTATACTCAGCTCAAAATACCAAAATTATATCCAATGATGATATTTCTTAAATAACAACAGCCTAACATTCTTAATATTTTAGTTTGAAACAAGTTGCACAAATTGAAAGAGGCAACAAATTCAAATGTCAGTCTTAAGAGCCTCATATCTTTCCTACTTGTGATTATGTACACAGTACAGGATATATTTTGTATCACTCTAAATGGGTCATAAAGAGAAGAGATATGAATTTCATGAAATTGAATTAAACAAAAGCGTCTGATTTATTTGAGAAATGATAATTAATTTTCTCTGATTCGGAATAACTAAAATTTCATCTCATCACAATGGCCTCAGTGCTGCAGGGTGACCTCACTAAATTGGTAGAATATTCACTTCTTATTAATCTCACAGAATCTATGTTATTTTGAAAAGATGTTGTTATAAAACAGCTATTGATAATACATATCAAATGCTGTGTTTAAATTTTTGTACAGCATAATACATGATACCTTAGTTCATTTTCTATTGCTATTAACAAAACATTGAGACTAGGTGAGGCAGAAAGAAAAGCATTGAAGGAGTGGATAGCTTTGATGGCATGGAATTTCAAGATCAGGAGACTTTGTGATATATTCTAGCATGGCATAGAGCATCCCATAAAAGGACGTGAAGCAACAAGCTGAGAAAGCCAAACTTGATTTTAACAACCCTCTCTTGAGATAAATTGACCATTGTCAAGAAACCTAACCCTCTCGTGCACAGTCGGTATTCATCACTTCTGACGGTGGTACCTGCATGACCTAATAACCTCCCACAAGGCCCACCTCTTAGAGATTCCACCACCTCTCACTGCTGTGACACTGGGGACCAGCTTCCAGCACACGAATCTCCACCACACATCAGATCCAAACCATAACACTTGTCTAGAAACTTCCTAAGCATGAATGTACAGATTAACTATTAAAAAGCCAAACACTTGTGTGATTACTACCTAGTTCAACAAAGTAGACAATGAGGTGCTGTCCTCCTAGTCTATGTCTTCTGGTCACAACTAGCTGGCTCACTTCTAAAATACCATTATCTTGGTACTTTATTTTGGAAATGATGGCTTTGCTCCATTATGTTGCTGTTAGTGTTTTCAAACAAGAATGTACTTAAAGTTTTTATAGTTCATTTGAATCAGCTTATAAATATGTATTAGTTTGCCTTTTTTCAATTAATATGCGTTTTAGGTGATTAAGCCATGTTCTATGTAACTGCAATTTAATAATTTTACTTGATATATATCCATATCACAATTTAGGACCATATCCATGCACACAAATACATTTGAGAGTACACAATTGGTTAATATTTTAAAAATTAGGTCTACTTAAAATAAAAATGCTATCAATGTTCTTGTGAATGCTCGTGAGTGCACTTGGATATACGGTTGCACTCAGGTCACATTGCAGGTAAAGTATCAGATTCTGCCCACCTGTGCAAGAGCTTTTGATATTATAATCTGTCACCAAAATTTGACATGTTCTGTCCTTTAATTGTAGCCCCTTTGAAAGCTACACACTGGAAGATATTACAGTTTAAAATTTTACTTCCTCAGTGAACTCATTAGTTGAAGTCAAATAGAAGTTGAAGAACAGAAGTCAATAGAAATTGAATAGTCCAAATTATTTTTATGACCAGCCTCATTAATAACATTGCCACTTTCCCACTTTTCTACTAACTTGTACTTTTTGTAGCTCACACTCTAACCTAGTTAAAATTTGTTGCCCACTGTTTGATATTTCACAATATAATTTATTTTGAACATTAATTTTCAAACTGGTTATAAATTTACATATTAATTATAGTGATTTATTTTTTGGTACCAGAAATCAAACTCAGGACCTCGTGTTTGCCAGGCAGGTGCTATGCCATCGAGCCACATTCCTGGCCCAATTATAATGATTCATTTGAAACTTACTTCATATCTTCTGGCCACGTTCATGTTATTGAAAAAAAGTGACTTTTTTTAAAACCTAACATTCTTAATTTCTTTTTTTTTTGCTTCATACTCAGTAAAGCTAAAATACATGATTAATCATTTGTGGTAATAAATATTGCATATTTGTTCTCTATTTTACTAATGTCTGCATTTGATAATTTTTAGATTACCTTGGATCTTTCATATTGTGACTATCTCAGTTTTCAACATTGTTCCATTAGAAGTCTGTCTATCTATCAATCTATATCTAGCTATCTATTTATCAATATGCTTATATCAATCTACCAACCTATTTATATATATGTAGATCCTGATTTAGAATAAGAAGTTTTCTTATATTCCAAAATTTTAAGACTCCATAGTGAATACATGCTGAATTTCATAAAATAGTTTTAGAGCTTTTCGGGGACTGTAATATGAGTTTAATAACTCAAACTCTATAAATTGTGAATTTTGCTTAGAAATATATATGCTTCACTGTATTTATCTGACTCATCCACTAAGCCTTTTTGTCTATTTTAAGTGAATAAAACACAAATTTCCTTCCCATAATGAATATCCTTGTCAGCCTGCTGTTAAGGTCATTGAATTAGAAGCTGATTATACCTTTACACTGTTATCTGGAAGACTTTGTAAGTGTTTGAATAATGTTAAACAATTAGTAAAAATTGAAAGTAGATTCACTAAATTCTCAAATTCTTTTTTTTTGAAATACTGAAAATAACAAATTAAATTGCTTTAAAAATTACAGAATTATTCATTTGATGAAACTTCTTCCTATTCTGATGTTACTGTAAATACTAATATATTTTATTTAAATTTTAAAATTCACTAGAAAGATATTCTGATATTTTTAATATCACTATAGTAGCTGTAGGATATGATATTGTGAATATTAACCATTCATGCCTCTCTTGCAACATCTGCAAAAATCTTTATTTTTTTATTTTGTTGAGTGCCTATGTTATGTTTCTATTTCCTCTGTTTATTTGGCTTTGTTTTTGAGTTTTTGCACCTCATTATCTATTTTCAAATTATTTCAGACTTCTCAATTGGGCATCCTTCAGTTTTGGGTTTTTCAGGCATATCAATGTATATAGATAGGCTACAAAATCCTAAGGGTAGTCTTAAGTCTTATACATCAAATTTACTATTTTTTTAGTTCAAGCTATCTTCTAACATCATTTGTTATTTCTCCTTTGATGTGTGAA
>RJWM01041968.1:0-14608 GCA_004363535.1 Dasyprocta punctata | reverse complement strand
TGGTAAATACTTGCTTTTTTTTGTCAGTGGGTGAGTGGGAGGAACTTTCGATTTGTTGTGTTTAGTTTGGGGACCATCAGTTACATATTCATGGAACAAGTACTTCACCATACTGCTGCTGGAAGTGTGGAGTATGGACTCACATCGGCTAGGAACCCCTTTACTAGTCTGTGAAGGTACTCAAAGGTATATATTTGTTCTCTGGAGTAATTTTAGTCTTTCAAGTCTGATCCTAAAACAATAGAATCTGTATATTTTCTTGAGCTTTAACGTTTCACTTTCCTAGTAATTCCTTTCTGTAAGCATCATTACAAAAGTGATAAACTGTAATCTTGAAAAAATCATCCACCATAGACAGAGAGGCAGTACTTTAGAGCACTTCCTACAAGCATCCTGACCTTGAGACCTCTTGGGTTCTATCCACCCCTCTCCCCTAGTCTGGCCTGGGGATGGGGTGAGCCATTTAACTTTTCTAGAACTTCATGTCTTCCTTGTTTTTAGGTACAGGCAATAATTCATACTTGACAGGACTGATCATTTCAGGTAGTTGCTGTATCCATTATAGACATGATTAAAGAAAGAATTTCTGCAGTGCCTATGTAAAATAGTGCTTCATAAAAATGTTTTGTGTCTTACCTCATTTCAGGGTTCTATTGCAAAGAATCTCACTCGGCAGTTGTTTGTATTGAGCTGTGTAGAGACAGGTTTCTTTGGTGGATGATTAGTGAGCAAGTAACACTGCCCAGGCTTTTATCTCCTGTGTATTGTCTTGCTGCTTGTTGGCTGTGTAGACCATTGCTAATGCAGAGAGCAATAAATGAAATGTGATTGGCAAAGCCTAGAATGCAGAATTATAATGTCATTAATCTCTCACATCTCTTTTCCTCATTTGGCTGATGTTCTGCACAGTGAACTGAAATGGCTTGCCTTCAGAGACTAATCAAACTACCTGAGGGAATGTAATGCCTTTAAGATCTCCTTTCTGTTTTAGTTTTAAATAATCATACATTTTTGTGGCTGATGGAAATGGGGCCCATGCATGACAGGTTTACCGAATTTGTATCCAATTAACGAGGACCACTTTATACTCTGTAATTGTAGTTGTATTTATTTAACTGACCATAGTAAGCTTGCATAAATTCTTTCATTTTTAACTCTTTTTTAGATTTTGTGTTCTGATAGAAATTGCCCTGTTCAGGAACTTTTACCAGGCTGGGTGTAAATCTGCAGTATCTCAGCAGTAAAACAACCTGGAGGGATACTTCTGTGCAACCATTTCAATCTTGATACCATTTAAATTGGTATGATCTATCTAACCGCCATCACACAAAGCAGGTTTCTGTGCTGTCTACTCACCTCTTGCTTAGAGAAAACCATCAAATTTATTTGGCCCTATTCAGATGTAAGATCATATATCTTTTTCAGAGCTTTATGGTTTCTAATAACAACAGAAAGTACTGAAACAAGCCTATTTTCATGGCTCACTTTCAATCAGTATGTAACACATTTTCTATTTTGTCTTCAGCAGAAATAAATTGTACTTTAAATCCCTGCCCTCCTTAAATATGTCAAATATGTGGGATGTGATATCATGTTCAAAGTGGAAACTTTTGAGATTGTATTGTTAGGAAGCCTTAGAAAAAATATTTTGCAACCCGTAACATAATTCTGGAACAGGATCTTTTTTTTCTTTTTCTTTTTCTTTTTTTCTCAGAAGCTACTAGTATCCTCCTGAGATTAAGAAATTGCTGTAATTGCTATGTGAAAGAGCAGGCAGAGAGATAGTTTTTGTTGATAAACTTTAAGGTGCTTTAGAGAAGCAAGACAGAGTAGCTTTAAATCCATAAGCTCCTTTCTTCACTTCTAATTGCTCAAATCCTATTTCTCCACATCCTTGAGCCTTGTTCCTCCTACTAAGTGCTTCAGTGCCCTTCAGTTCTTTGTGATACAACTTTATTCATGCAGTTTAGTCTTTTGGAGAGACAGTTACTAAACTTACAAGGAAGAAAACATCATAAACAGAGCTGGATTTCCTGTTATGAAAGGCCATGGGGCTGTGATTGTTAAATTCTGGGGATAAAAGAAACATGGATTGTGCTATAATTTATGCCAAGCTATATGTTCCTTATTCTACATTTAATGTTTAATTAATTGCTTTTATTAGTTGGACTCACTGACAACCTTTTACCTTTTTTAATAGCTTCTCATTTTCCCTACCAATCCTATAGTTTTCTTTAGTGCTCTCTAAAGAGTACTATTCTTCTCATGTGACAGATGGATATAACTTTGCACGAAAGTCAGTTAGTCATTAGTATCAATGCATCCATACCATTCCTGCTAAGAAAACACTTCAGGTAAGGACACAAGAGAAGTCTGGGTTTCTAGAGACATCCCATTTCAAAAGTTGAAATAAAAAAATGTTTTCAGGTGAGTTCCTTTTTGTTCAGATTAGTTGTTAGGAATACTTGTTGAGATTAGAGATCAAATTTATTCTTATTCAGATGTAGAAGCGTATCTTTTTCAGTTTTGTGGTTTCTAATAATGCAGAAAGTACTGAAACATGCCTACTTGCATGACTGCCTTTCAAACAGTATGTATCATATTTTCTATTTTGTCTTCAGCAGAAATAGATCATACTTTAAATCCCTGCCCTCTTTAAACATGTCAGATATGTGGGATGTGATATTTAAAGTGGGAGCAAGGATGTGGAAGTGAAAATTGGCTAAAAAAGATTTTATGTTTAGACTTTCTGGAGTCTGGAGGTAGTGGCTGCTGATGGCAGAGTGGAGCAGAGCAGCAGAGGTGTGTAATGGAAGAGAAGAAAGGACTGAGGACTCTGGAGAAGCTGCACCCCACAGCCAGCCAAGCTCCCCCTCCCTTCTCAGTTAGATGTGGCAGCTCCCTTTTGACAACTGATCAATGTCCATGGCTGTATATGCCCTATGTCCTTGAATCTCTCCTGTTCCAGGCCAAAGCTTTTTCCTCTCTCTTTGAAATACAGCAGTGATTATGTCATCAACACCATGAAAAAACATATGATAGACTTATTTATACAAATGAAAACATTCTCCTTTGATAGATCCATTTCTGTATTTCTGTGATCCCTTCTGAGTTAAGTATGCATTCATTCCTTCACTGAATAAATAGGTTTTAAGTAGATCCCATATGCCACTGGCTAGTATGTACTGAAGAAATCTCCCAGCCTGGGCTCAGAAAGCTCATTGTCTATGTGAGAAACTTAGATATAAAATGAAAAGTTATAATTTATAATATATATTGCAGCCATGGCAATAAATCAGTGCTCTTTATAGTAAGTTTTATAGGTTGGATAGAGCGGTTGCAGTTGAAGCACTTTTTCATGCTATTTTTTTTCTCTGTAACACAGAAACTAAAGTCTTTTATTTTTCAAGTAAAGGAAATGAAACACAAAGAAGGAGATGACTTTCCAAAGTCTCACTTATATGTGTTGATTTTCTTCTGTTCTTAGTGCTTATGTGTTTCTTTATGTTTAAATTACTATGTAATGTATACCTGGTCATGTTGAATACCTAATCTCCTATTTTATACTTCATGATACATAGTAGAATTTAATTTCTTTCTTTCTTTCTTTTCTGTACTGGGGATCAAATTCAAAACCTTGTGCTTGCCAAGCAGGCACTTGTGCCACTGAGCTAGAATTTAAATTTCTTAAGATTCAAATTCACCACTGTGTGTGTGGTGGATTGATAATGGGTGGTAAACTTGTAATACCAGCTGAACTGAATCAGAGTGGCGTTCTGTATGGGGCCCAGCTGAGGACTGCTGCCAACATAAAGGGAGAACTGCAGAAGTTGTTGTTGATGTTTGCTGTTGTCGGTTCTCCAATTGCTGTGGGTTCTCCTTGAGGAGCTTGTTGAGCTTCTTTCCTGATATGAACTTGGCTGTTAACATCAAAGGAGTTGTGGACCTTGTTGTTGAGAATGGCTGTATTTCTCTTTGAAGGAACTGTGATCCTCACTTTGAGCATTGCTTCCTGGATCTGGAAGGGAAGACGGTCTGCTATTCAATCTCCAGGAGAAGCTTGTCGCTTTGGCTTCCTGATACGAACTCAGCTATTCTCACTGTTAGAGGAGTTCGGGACTTTGTCACTAAGAATGGCTGTGGTTCACTTTGGGGCAGCTTTGGTCGTTACTTTAGGCATTGTTTCCTGGCTCCAGAGGGGAAGATGCTGTTCAACCTCCAGAAGAAGCTTGTCATGCTGACTTTCTGATATGAACTCTGCTGTTCTCATCATCAGAGGAGCTCAGGACCTCATTGTCGCTGAGGATCGCTGTCGTAATTTTCAGGGGAGCTTTTGTCCTTACTCTGAGCATCACTTCTTTGCTCCAGTGCAGATTCCTCAGCCTACTGGCACAGATCCTTCATCCCACTGGCATAGACTTTCTAGCTTCCACAGCTGACCTTTGGGCCTTCCCAGTGTAGATCCATGAAACAGACATGCATAAGGCATTGTCGTGGGCTCCAGGCCTCCAGCTGGACTCATGGCAGGGAATGGTCATGGGCTCTAGATCTTCAGCTGGACTCATGCAGGACATTGCTATAGGTTCCGGACCCTCAGCTGGATTCTTTGGGTCTTAGTGTGTGGACAGATTTCTAGCACTTCTTTTGTTTAACTCTTTGGGGGACTATTATAAAATAATACTATAAATTATGTGTCCTGTATCAAATTGTTTCCCTTGCAATCCCTGATTACAACAATGTGGATAAGACATTTACTTTGTAATTTCTAAACTTTGAACAGAACATTATGGAAATACAAAGTTACTTGGAGTTCTGAGTTCTCCAATACGTGAGGAAAATAGCAAAAAACAGCAATTAAAGTGACTGGAAATTAAACAATAAAGGTACTAGAACTGAGAATAAAAATTTTTTGAATTGGCACAACTTGAAAAACACACCTAAGAAATGAATTAATCAGAAAACACATAAAGGACTCTTTTTAAATGCCTCATAATAATGCCTCTTTTGTTTGGTGCTCATAGAGTTTCTCACCCACTAGATTATTCTGTCCTCACAGGAACCAGGCAGGAATAGTCAGGGAAAGTACAGCCTTCCTGGCTTTTCAGGGAAGTTTAAGCCTTGCCTGCGTCATCAAGCCAATATAGAACAATGCTAAGAGTCAGATCCAGGGCTCCTGCTTTCAAGTTTCCTAAGGATCCTATTGCGTGGCAGTGCCTTTCCTGTCCTCTGCCTTCTCTAACTGTGTCTGACTGCTCTAGTCCAATCGTTCCATAAGCAGTGAAAGCACAAAAGGAGTCAAGTTCCTACCACCAAGGATGTATCTGTAAAAGGAAATTCAAAAGTTTTGGAAAAATAATTCAGATTGAATGCAGAAAATTAGAAAATCAACAAAAGTCACCTTATTTCTATCAGTTAAATATGACCAGTATATATAATATACACATATGTTTCTATGTACACTGTATGTATATTTATGTATATATACATACATAAAATGTATATGTGTATATATACATATATATGTATATACAAATATATGTATCTTTCCTTCCAAACATTTTTCTCTTGCATTTTATTTTTATTTTGTTATTGTTATTATTTTTGGGGGGTGAGACAGGGTCTCACTATGTAGTTCAGATTGGTCATGAACACTATGTAGCCCAGGCTGGCCTCAAACTCAAAGTAATCTTCCTGCCTCAGCCTTTCAAGTGCCAGGATTATAGGCATGTGCCACCATGCCTGATCTGCATTTTATTTTTTAATAAAAATTTTATTGACATTCTTTACATACTGCATATTCAATTTATATATATATATATATATATATATATATATATATCTTACATAGTATCCTACATAGTTACTTGTCTATGGTATGGCTTTAAGGTTATAATATTTCTGTTACATGAATGCACCTTAACTTGTTAATTAACTTTACCAATTTCCAATTGTTAGGTATCAATTACTTTCTGCCAATGTATTCACAGTAGGAGTGGTATAATGGTATGTTTCTCTGGTTAACATGGTAGGGGAAATAGTTCTTAATTTTTGCCAATCTCTGTGGTGTAAGTATTTCCACCAAGGCCAATTTGAAAGTTACCAATGATTAAATGCTTCCAAGTGTGTGAGTGCTGAATGGAGCACGTTTCTGCATGGCTGAGATATACATTCTTACCAAGAAGCCTCTGTCATATTATTTTACCTCCATTTTTTACTTCATAAACAGAAAAGTCAAGGCAGTTGTTTAATGATAAATATCAATGAGTTATATAAGCATTTTTCATTAGTCGTGAAGATTCATTAACACTTCCATGATGACTATTGATATTTTTATTTTCAGTCATTTATCTTAACCAAATCCCTCCTCCCAAGAAATCAAGGACCATCACTGAAATATATCATATTTTGAATTTACTTTAACTTATAAATTTTAAAGTTTAAGTCTTGTACTCAGGACCAGGAGCAATAGTGCAGGTACGGTGGGCATATGTGGATTGTAATGCCAGCTCGACCAATTCACAGATTCTCAAATTTGGGGGGCATTTTACTAATCTCTTTGAAATTCAGCCTCCTCATTTGCAAAGCAGAAATCACTTTTATTTTACAGAATTACTATTGTACACAATTTAAAGATACTTTAGGTGGTGGGACACAGCATAATGACATTTGGTTAGGTGAAAATCAGAAGTCTTATTCCTAACAGATCTGAAAGAGAGCACAAAAAATTGTTCTAGGGAGAGTGAGCTGAACAAACAACTTACATGGGAGAAGCAGGGTAAATTTTTCAAGGTTTGTATGAATTGGCTAACTTAAATAACTTTAAACTGCAGGGAATAGGATGTATCCCTGGAGGCTCATTCCAGTTGTCTGGTACTGGCCCCCACGTAGATCAAGGCTAATCCCTAATGGCCTGGAGTATGAAACTGGAAGGAAAGCAAGCTGAGGATTTAATCAGATGTTCAGGAAGTGGGACTCGCCACCTTTATTACTGTACTTTTCTCTTTACTGTCATGACAGAAAAATTAGCATGATCATAGACACTACCCACAGTTTCTTTGTGTGATCTCGCCTGTAACAGGATGCCGGGACAACAGTGGTTCTTACCAATCTTGAATCCAGAGGTCCACTGAAAATCCTTTGAAAGCTATATAGAGCCTCCCGTGAAATGTGTAAGTTTATACAGAGTGTCCATACCTAAACCTGAAATCCAAAATGCTCCAAATTCTAAAACTTTTCAGTGCTGTTCTGACACCAAAAGTAAAAAAAAAAAAAAAAGAAAAAAAGAAAAAAAAATCCATACCACCAAACTTAATCCCTCAATTTTATAATGATTAGATTTGGGTCCCATTCTCAAATATCTTATATGTACACACAAATATTCAAAAATATGAAAAAATTCAAAATTTGAAACTTATCTGGTGGTAAGCATCTCAGATTTGTAATGCTCACCTGTACATGGAAACTTTGCCTCTGTTTATTTTGTTGCCATAGGAAATGCACATCACAGAAGCATGTGTTTTGGTATTTTCGCCCAGAGCACTCTGCCTCCATTTTCCTTTCCAGTGGAGCAGTTCTGCCCGAAGAGAGTGCAGGCCCCCAGGAAAACCATATAAGTTACTGTAGAGCATTGGAACAGAACTGCTGATTAGCATAACTAAAATCATCCATGCAACCTTCCAGGTGAATCATGAGCCCCTCCTTGTCAATCTACTTAGAATGGATTTCTTTCATCTTCATTGAAAGAAAATCATCTTCAGGTCCAATCAAGGCCTGAGAAGTGTCTTATGAAAACCATAGATTTTTCTGTACCATGAAAAGCAAATTTATATTGTTTCATTTGTTACAAAATTCCTGAAGAAACTCTATTTTTCATGAAGGTAGTGACTTCATAGCTATAAACAATGCTTATTTCATGACACTTGTGAATTCTTTTGATTTCAATATACTCTGATGTATTTAAAGTGTTAAATTTAGCAAATACTTATGAAGCACTAAGTAGGTAATCAGATGCCTTAATAGACATAAAGATATAGTAGGAGAGAAATGGGAGAAAGAATTGCAGTGAACCATGATGTGTAGAGCTTCTATCTTCAGCCAACCAAAAAATCCAAATGTGCTGCCAAATGTTTCAGACATCCTACCCAACTGTAATGTCTCCAGTTTTTCTTCCAAAGACATTGTATTTTTTAAAGCGATCTGAATATATCAATTTCTTGAAGTTTCCCAACAGACATAAAATAGAAGTGTGTTTCTGATACCATGATAATTTACTGATTCAACAAGTATCACATATGTATTCTATTTACTGTAAATGTAGAAGTGAGTAAGCAACCAGGTCTCAAACCCTTTTGCAAGCCAAGAAGGAAGAAGGTTAGGAACTATCTGGATCAAAGACATTTGCAACTCCATTTCCATCTAGTCTATGCTGAAGGAAAATGACACATCTGCCAATTCCTGTGAGGCTTGCCTCAAAATATTAAGTATATTATTGGCAGTTTTGGAGTAGATGATGTAGACAGAGACGTGAACCACAAACCCAGCCACAAACTACTTCTCCTATTTCCAAAGCACAAAAAAATTCTTTGAAGCCTCACCAACTTGTGTCATATCTTCTACTTGGTGGAGCAGTATAAACCTCACAGAAAGCTTCAGTTTTTGCAGTGAATTTAGAGTGAGCCTCTATAGGATTGTCTACCTATCACACCTTTTCTAAAAATTCTTCTTTCATCCAAATGTCACTGGATATCAGTGGAGAGTACCGTGTTTCTGTAACACAGCTTATCCAGTGGTCAGAGCCACTAAACTAAGGGAGGTCACCTGATCCAGCCTGGACAAGCGAATGTTTTCCTTGGAGAATTTGAAGCTACCATTAAGAATTTTTAAAAAAAGGTAAACTCAAGAAAAGGATATCATAATCACCTGGAAAGAACTTGTTACCTGTTTAAAAATATAATTTGAGTCCTGTTTCTCCTCTTATTTAAATCACACTTTGTTCCTAAGATGTAAACAAACTTTTTGCTTATGTCTGCATGGGCCCCCCGCCTTCTTTCTTCATTTCACTTTTTATCACTCTACCTCTTATTCAGCCTCATTAATCTTTCTCTGAAATGTGGTAAACTTATTCTAGTCTCAAAAACTACATGTGCTCTGCCAAAAATTTGAAATATTGAAATAAGTACTCTCCAATTTTCCTGTTACAGACTCTTATCATTCAAGTTTCAGCCTCCATGACCTTATCTAAGAAAGTCACATTGATTCACATTATCATTTTTCTGTCATTCTTATTATTACCTGAAATTAGAATATTTTGATATACATGCTTACTTGCTTACTTCTCCTCAGATATAATGTGCTCTTCTAACATTTTTTTGTCCGATTAGCTCACCATTATATCCTCAAGACCTGTAAAAATACCTACCATGTTCTGATGATCAATAATTGTTATCAATAAATATTTGCTGAATAGATTAAAGTATTCTATAATATGTAATACTCAGGAACTGTTATCATCTTTTTTTTTCAATTATTGGAACTGAGAAGTAGAGGAAGGTACAGAGATAAGAGGAAAATAAACAATTAAGTGTTAACATTAGCTTTATTGGTAGACTGAGTGTCCTAAAAACATTAAAATCTATGGTTCCAGGTCATTCTTTGAGCTTTATGTATCCCTTGTAGCTTTCCTGTAATGATCTGAAATCCTTTTATCAATTTTTTTTCTGAAGATTATTTGAGGAATGGGGAAATATCATTGTTTAATTGAAGTATAATATACAACTAATAAAATGCAAATATTACTGCATACTATTTATACAGATAATGGTCTCTCCTTATTGTGGCATTTTTATACATGAATATGACATATTCATTCTACCCTCTCTCCTCCCTTCTCATTCTGATCTATTTCCTCTTGTCTAATAATCTTTCTTCAATTTCATGTCATCTTTTTTATTTTTAGATTCTACATGTCATGGAAAACATAAAATGCACAGATTTTAAATGTTCAGTTTGATAAAATTTCACAATTGTAAGAATCTATGTAACAAATACTTAAAGCAAAATATTGAAAATTTTTATTAATCTAGGATATTCACTTTCACACCTTTCTGGGCAACCTTTCAACTCCCACCCAGACACTTCTAACTTTTATTACCAGAGACTATTTTTTGCTGATTTTGTAATAAATATGCACAAAATCACACAATGATTTGTATCTTACATCTTACATCCAGCATAATGTTTTGAAATCTGCATTTTTATATCACCAATTCAACATTCTGTTAATGTGCTTTCTTTTCACTGCTAAATAGCATTCCATTAAATGGATGTATGCAACTTATACATTCAAGAGAGACTTTGCCTACAGGAATTGTGCATTGGTTGAATGAGGGCAGAATAGGAACAGCATGAGTTCCTTATTTAGGATGAGGAAGAGGATTCTATGCCACTGGTAACAGAACAATTGGGCATCCACCTTTTTTTATAGTGTGTTCAGAATTTTTAGGGGTTTGTGGCAAAATGTAAAAATATTTTTAGTAAGTTAGCTACTTCCTTCAGGCTTATTAAAATTTTTCAAAAAGGGATAATCTTCAGTTCAAGATAGCTCAACTGAAAGTTTCTTAAAGACAACAGCACAAATTTATAACTTCTACCTTCAACCAACTTGAGGTCAAATGATCTTTTACTTTACTGAACTGGAGTAGCCTGATCATCCCTCTGTTGTAAAATGAGACAAATAAATTGGATTCTAGAACTCAGAGTGGGAATTCTGAAGTACCCAAAGTACTTAAGGTGCCCCTCAAAACCCCGATGCTGTGGGAGTAGACAAATTGGTGACCCCTTCATTTGTAAATCACATATAACTAGAGTTGAAATACAACCTGGGGTGAGGAAACTCACTGCAGCAAACAGGCACAAACTGCTCTGTCTCAACTTATTGGTTTTCATTCATGAGAAGAACTCTTAAACTGAGAAAGAAAGAGATCTGTACTAAAATATGAAACTACTAAGTAGGTTCTAAGAAAATAAGAACCATTTCAGGCTAGGGATTCAAAGAGCACAATTCAATGTTTTTATCACTGGCTATTCAAAAATAGTATTTCTGAAAATAAGATGACAGATAAATGACCAATAGTTTATATAAGTTGTGTTGCCAGAAACCCAGAAAGTGTAGACCCAAGTATTGGCATTAGTAAGAAACAAACTAGTAAGGAGACTGAGACTTCGATGGAAAAATCTTTCAAAACCCCAACCTCAAATGTAGTTCCTTGAGGACATTTTTCATGAGAAAAGCTCTCAGTCAACAGATAAATTAACCAAAGATGAAAGTTAAAAATTTAATAAACAAGATATTTGCTAATCTTATAAATTACCTATGAGGATGTGTGTCCTGTGAATCGGTGACCAGTTTAATCATAACTTTCCATCCTTTCAACCAATTATAAGCTTTAATTATGCTGCCTTTCTTTTCTATGATTGTTTATTGCATGTGTTACATATTACAAGAAGTCACATAAGCAACTGACTGAAACTGAATAGAATGTACTGGGTGGCACTTAGAAACATGATCACAGAAAGTTGTATCGGAATACCAAATTCAAGTCAGCTCATATCACAATGAAGGGAAAGTATGATTTGGGGTCAAAAAGTTCACTGTTTGGATTTTTTACTTGAGAAAGTTGGAGAAAGGGGAACAGTTTTGGAATTGTGTGCATGAGAAAAATGCTGCATATGTGTATCAGGTAGTGGGGAAGACAGTACATTTCTATGCAGTAATAGCAGGTAATAACAGTATGTTTCCAATACCTTACACTTCCTGTTTCATCTGTTGTGACAGCAGGAACAGCTATGATATTATAGTGTGTCCCCCAAACCCTGGACACAATTGTTTAACCGATAGGTACATGCTTGCTCCAAGCTTGATCAATTAAATCCCAGTTTGGGAAATTTGGAGAAAATTGATTTTTCTGCACTGTTAAACTTATTCATATTACAAAAACATCATGAGTGTTGGGGGGCATAATTTCTATTGTGTAGAATATAGGTCAGAAAAATGTTGGAAAATAATCTGCAGAGTGCGATGATACAAATGGGCATAAATGAGCACAGTGTCTTAGCCACGTTTCTTGTCATTAGGACAAAATATCTCACGCCCACAACTTCAAGGAAGAGACTTTTATTCAGGCTCACTCTTTGTAGAGGTTTCAGTTCGTTATCAGCAAGGCAAAGCAGGGCAGCAAGGCAGAGAGGCGCAGCAGAGCAAAAGATGAAGAGAACCATTCACAGCAAGGTCGTAGGGAAGCAGCAATGGTGCCCAGGGAGGAGTCCAGAAGGGAGTGAAAGTGCCAGTCAAGCCACGCCCTTAGTGGCCTGCCTCTTCCAACCAGGACCCACCCCCTAACATCTTGTTTAACTGTGCAGTTGACTCATCAGTGGACTAATCCACTGATACCTATTACACCCCCAGGTTCCAATCGCCTCCCAAAAGCCCCACTTACAAACTCATGAGCCTTTGGAGCAACAGCTAGATATAAACCACTATAATGAAAGAAGAGAGAGAAAAAAAGCAATTCAACTATTGTTAATATTTTTCTTTATTTCTGTTTCTTTTAGGCGTCCAACTAAATTGTTGCTGGGATAACCTAGTATGGCAACCAGTCCCTTTTTTGTGCTTAATTTAGTTTGAGTTGAATTTCTGAATATTGTCAGTGACAATAGTATAAATCTCCAGCATTGCCAAGTTAAGTTTTCTTCTCCTGAAACCCTCATTGTCTGGTGTACACTGGAAATATGCTGAGTAGATTTTATAGGGTTTTTTTGGCAAAAACACTGCGACCCTGGGAGCACTGTGTATGTCTTATGATGTTTAGCTTGCAAAATAAAACCAGTTGGTATCTGTTTCATTGTACTATTTTCTTTTGATGCTTTCTAATTCAAGTCATGCCTAAAATGAGCAATACACACACACACATACATATACATATATCCTTATATGGATATATAGTGTCATGACACATCTTAATGGTTAGCAAAGAAAAATTATTTCAGAACTCATACCATGACAAGAGGATAAAAATATGTCACAATAGTCTGCAGTAATACCTCAAGGCACTCTGCAGTTGCCTTAATAAGTACTTTAATAATTCAATCGTTCTAATTCTATGCAACATTCATTCATTAGGATAAATTTCAACATAATAAAAACAAAATGAAAGAAAATTCATTTAGAACAACCCTGAATTTTACCCTTGGACCTCCACAGAGGCACATGGTCCTGGTCCTTAAAGGATATATTTTTCTTTCATTACCAAAGCATTTATGTTAAATACCTATAACTTCCCAGCCTAAAAATGGCTTTGCTTTCCAAGGAGGAGAAAGCAGGCTCAGCACTGTTAGTAAGAACTAAAATCTAAGGCACAGAGGAAGGATCCCACTTGTGAGTAGCAACATAAGTCTTCAAATATCAAATATCCAGGCACCACAGAGTACAGTTGGTACCAGGACCTCTGCTATCCCTAGAGTTGGCTCAACTGATTCTTTATTCCTATATACTTGCTTCCTTAGTTCCCAAATTTCATTCTTAAATGCATGGTTATTTTAGCCTAGGGTGTGGAGTAAGAGCAATCCCGGTTTTCCATGCATGACTCCATTTATTCTCAACTGCATTAATGACAATGCCCTGCATTTCTGCCCTTCCTTTCCACAGTTCATTTATGTTTAATTTAAAAATATATTAAGTGTTCACTGGACATTAACATTAACAATGTCCACAGTGGCTGTCAAGCATCTCCTTCTCCATTATTTTAGACCACATGATTGTCTTTCAGAGAAGTAAATAAATTTATCAAAGGATACATATTTATTAATGAAAGTGTGGTGTTGGGTTCATATCTTCCAACTCTAAAATCATTTTTTTAATAACATCAAGCTTATTGCAGATTGTACAAGGGAAAAGATTTCCAAGTTTCTTTTTAAACTCAATAATCAACTATCTAATATTTTTCCTAGGTATCAAGCTCTTACTCATTGCTCTTTCCTGAAATTTTAAAGTAATTCTCATGAATTATTCTAAGCAGATGAAAATCAGGCATCAAAGTAGAAAAGTCGGAATAATAGAACACAAGGATACAAGTAGGTACCTCTCCTTTATGTGAGAAATATTTAATTTCCAATTACTGATCTGTGCGAAGACATCCAAAACGTCTCAGAACTCGTAACTATCCAATATGAAATCTTCTTCCCTGCTGCTTCTTCCAGCCAACGTCTCATTTCTTCTTGGAACCACCTCTGCATTTATTAAAAATAAAAAACAATTCAAGGAGATCATATTTGTCTTGGTACTCAGTTCTTGGCATTACTGCATAGAGCAAAAATGTGTATCCTGTTTCTGGAACATTATTTTCTTGCCTGTGAATTTTTTCTTTGGCCTGTTTTGAGATACTGGGAATTTCAATCACTGTAAAATGGGAAGAAAATGCTTTTCTCATGTATTTAAAAAGTGCAAACATAAAGCAGGTCCTTCAGGCCAGGGTTGGAAAGCTCAAATGAGTACAGTAATAGACAGTTATCCAGAATATTCAGAATCACACTGCTGCACCATCTTCACAAAATT
>RJWM01041967.1:0-14616 GCA_004363535.1 Dasyprocta punctata | reverse complement strand
ACTGACTTCCACAGTGGCTGCACCAGTCTACACTCCCACCAACAGTGGAGAAGAGTTCCTTTTTCCCCACAGCCCCTCCAGCATTTGTTGCTGCTTGATTTTTTAATCTTGGCCATTCTTTCTGGGGTGAGATGGAATCTCAGCGTTGTTTTAATTTGCATTTCCCGAATGACCATTGATGTTGAACATCTTTTCATATTGGTCTATTTTTTTAAAAAAAAGATTTTTTTCTTGTGTTTTCCTCTGAAGCTGTCCTTTATTTGTCAAACGTGATACTGGACATTTCCAGGCATATATTTTTAGATATTTATATTGCTTCTGGTAATCACAAAATATTTTTCAAATGTGTCAGTAAATTACATATGTCTTCAACACAACTAATTTGCACAATGAGAATGTATGTTGTGTTGAAAAGTACATCATACTTTATTCATGCACACTGTAATTTCAGAGAATTTTATAGTGAAAATGATGCAAGTCATTCTACTTTTAATAGAGATTAATAGTAACAATATGTTTAGAACTGCCTTTAAAATCAAGATTCCAGCAACTAGATTCTATGTCTGCAGAATTTCGAGGGTGTAAGTCACACTAATTCACTGAAATTAACTAGCTGTACCACATATGTAGCAATCCCATGTCTGTTTGATTAGAAGATAGATGTAAAACTTTAAGGCAATAGCAATGAATACTATCTACCATCATCAGATGTCTTGCATTTCTACAATATTTAGAAAAATATTTCTTCATATTTTGTGAATTTATTTGTTAATTTGTAAACATAATAGCTAAAAATGCAATAACAAAGGAACAACCTAGGAGTTCCCAATTTTGCATTCAGAATAAAGGTAAATATTGGATTAGAGTTAAGTTATAAGAAAGTGATATGTCTTAATGTTGAAGACACTTTGGAAAATGAAACTTACCAGAGAAAAAGAAAACATTGTATTAATTATTGATGGTTTTGTGCATGTTCTACTAGATGAGTGGTTATGAATATATCTCTACACATTTAGTATAATTTTTCTGTTATTTGTTTTATAATATTTGCGGCTTTCTGTACTCACTTTAAAGTTTTCTGCAAAATTATCTGCAAAATTGCATCTTGCAAGCCAATCATGTTCTCACTCTATGAGCGACAGTCAGACTCTCACTGCAGAGCACCTTTTACCAGAAATGTCAATTTACCAATTTAAAAACCTGCGTGCAGTAATAGCTGTTAGGTGTTTTCCTGTGAGCCATGCTAAAGCCTCTCTTTTCTGTACATGCAAGGAAATTCTTTGCCTTTCTCTTGATGTACTCCGGTTTTTAGTGTTCTTCAAAAATAATGTTTATCATCTTTGTCCCTTCTGTTATACTTTTAAAAATAAAGCTGTTACAAAGGGTAGATTTGACAATTAATTTAGAATATATGGCATTCCGTAAGAGTAGATCAGTAAAGGGATAAAAATCTACCTATTTTTAAAAAATATTTTACTTCTGTATTTATAATATCAGTTTAAAATTTGTCTTTGGTATGTAGAGATTATTTTATGATGCACGGTTCCTTTTTCCAAATAAACTATTTTATTAAACTTGTGTATGAATTATTATGCTGACTTTTTACTCCAGATATGTGATCATAAATGTTATGCATGTTTTTGAAATTTAAGTTGCTTTTTGTAAAAAATATTTCATTATTTTGTGGATCTGATGCCACAACTCTATTGTACAAATCAAGATTTGTCAATGTTTTAATAATGTAAGACTTTTAATTATTTTATCCAAATATTTTGAAGTGTACCATATCACTTAAACTTCCAAGTCAGTGACAAATTTATGCCTTTTACTGTATCAATACTGCTTCAAATCTTTATTTACTCCACCTGCAATATCTCCCTTTGCAAGAATCTATATTTGTAGATACTCCTGATTATATTTCATTGTGATTAGAGATAAGAATTAGATAGATAATTATACTTCAGTATATTTTGGGGGCTCTTATTTCATCACATACATGTCAGTAAGTTCTTATACTTATTGAATGTTCCCAATTTCACATGTCCACTCTCCAGTATTTTTATAAACATAGTTTTACCTTACACTCATTTATATATATTTTTATTATTTAGAAAATATATTCTATAAGTTTTTGTTGGCAAACACATCAATTGAATGTATCACTTTGTAGACAGTATTTCAGTTAAATGGATTCTTTAATTTTAATTAAAATTAAGCTAATGTATTGTCTGTATTACACTGAGCAGAAAGCATTTATATCAAGAAAATATAATTTATTGCTCTGTCAGAAACATTCAGATTAAAGTAAGCAGCACATAGGTATCAGAGAGCCGTGCATCCAGGATCAAAGGCTGGGTGTTTAAGGAACTTGGGCCCATGTTTATGATTGGCACACAGATTATACAGATACTTTATCATTCCCAAGAGCAGAGGATATTGAAATGTCAGGTATAACCCCCCAAGGAGGAATGAGTCTCATGTATGTGTATGTATGTGTTAGAATTAATGCTAGTGTCTTTGTTGCTGTAAGGTGTTACCTTGTTATGTTATCTTCTCTTATTATAGACAACTAAATTAAGTAGAAATATTATAGGCATTCAGATAGTCTAAGAACTCTAAAGAGTAAGGAAAAATGTAACATACATCTCAACTGTTGCCAGAGACACATCTGCTACAGACAATTCCTCACTTTAAAGATGAGACAATCAGGCCTCTATACTTTTGTGAAAGACAAAAACTAGGCCAATTGAAAACTAGACAGACCTCATTCACCCAGGTGGGTGACCAAGACCTCTGGAACTATCATCTTCTGAAAAAAAATCTTTGTTCTTTCCATGCATGCTTGTTACATGACTTATTTCTCCACTGGATCACTATTATTTAAGCAAATATATTGGTAGTCTTCTTTCTTAACCATAAAAGTAACCCGTGTTGCATCCGCATGAGTATTGCTCTCTAAAATTTTCCTGTAGAGCGGGACCCCAGACTAAACATTTGATACCCTTTCTGTTTGCCTGATAGGTGCTCTCTATCCTCTCAATAAATATCTTGCTACTCCCAACCTCTAGTGTTCCCGGAATTTGTTCTTCAATTTTTTGACAACATGAACTCAGTATTTCAGATATCTATAGTTTGGAGTTATAACATTCCCTTGCATCATATTTAGAGGTTCTAATATCTCCCCTGCAACACTCTGATAGCCAGGGATGTTTCTTCACCCTTGTGTCTGGTGATGTGCACTGCAGCTTCACTGTATTGAGCAGTCAGTAGAGGTTTAAACTCAGCCACTAGGAATTAAGGGAACCAAGTTTAAAAGGAAAAACAAAGTCACTTTATTGACAAGAAATCAAGAGACTGAAAGCTACCCCATAAGATGTGGTTAGGGGGCTTCAAAAAGGCTAATATCCAAGGACGTTTGTCTTCAGATTCCTTTAATCGGAATGATAGAGACCCTCCCTCCCAGAACCATACCTAGAATCTGAAACAACCTGATTGGTTCTCCACAATGTCATTGATGGATCCTAGGCCCTAAAATCCTAACCAGGGGCTTCATTTGCTAAGTGCACAATCCTAAGTGTATTAGCTTTTGTCATCAGGAGGAAACTTACAAAGAAGTTGGAGTCAGTGATCAAGCATCAAGTGCAATAATATATTGACTGACACTAGAGTGAGAATAGATATAGATTAGTACTGGGTAAGAGTTATGTAGAAATCTGTGCCCTTCAACGTCATTGCATCTTACTGAAGGAAGGGGAGGGAGCCTGTCCTGGCTATGGTATCTGCCTGGCTGGCTCTCTGCTCTGTTTCCAGCCTTCCCTTGTCTTGTTCACTGTTCCCTCCAGTAAATCTTTAATTCTTTCTAGTCGGGGTTAGCCAGGAAACTTAATGAGGCCTTTCCCTGCCACTCTTCCCTTCCCCTATGTAACATTCTGTCAGATACAGGCATAGGCTTGTTTTTACAATGAGTTCAACTTGTATTTTTCTCACTTTTCATTTATATTCTTTCCCTTTTTTAAAATTCTTTTTCTTCACATAACCTTTCAAATATTCCTTCCTTCCTTTTTTGCTATGCATAAATATTCTCAGTAAGGCCTACTTTTCCCCTAGCCTGTCCCATCTTATTATGCTCCCTTTCTGGGTAGTGAAACACTTGCAGAAATTTTCAAAGAAGATTTAAATTACATGTTGATATGTGTTTTATTCTTCAGATGTTGACATCGTAGGTAGCTATTCTGTCTTCAAAAACAGTTCAGAGTTCAATCTTCTGCTAAAGTTGATTACTATAGGTTTGTCTGTATGTTTTCATGCTGAGATACCCACTGTCAAAAACCCCTCAAGAGGACAAAGCCACTTATTCAAGAGATCACTGCCCAATCAGGTTTACACTTTTTTTTTCACTGATTGGAATTTATTTATTTATTTATTTATTATTAATTTAATTTTATTTATTTTTTTTTTTTATTTTTTGGTACCAGGGATTGAACTCACAACCTCGCACATGCCAAGCAAGCACTTACAGCACTGAGCTAAATCCCTGGAAATTTTTTTTTTTTTTTTTTTTTTTTTTTTTTTTTGTACAAGGCATCAAATTTACAACCTTGTGCCTTTCAAGCAGGTGCTCAAGCCACAGAGCTATTCATTCCCAGTGATTCTCAATATACACACACACAAAGTTGTCAGAAACAGTATGTTTTCCCAAATTTCATAACTGTTTCCAAAAAAATGATCACATTGATATTGCAGTGGAAGAAATCTCAAATAATTTTAAAATGTGACAGTAAAAATGATCAATTATACTAAACATTATGTAAATAAGGAGCTGATTTAATCAAGTACTAAAATATTTAATGAGACCAAAGATGATAAAATAGAGAGAAGAATGAATCTAGAAGGAAGTTATGGTACAATATATGATAGACTGCTTCAGTAAAAATGGAGATTCTAGAACAGAACCATGAAAACCTGGAAGATAATCCTCAAACAGTCAAATGAAAAACTCAGTGGAAAGCCTCCACAATTAATGAATTTCAAGGAAGACTATCACGATTAAATGAGAAATTGAAGGTGTTGGACCAGTGACACAGAGAAGAAAGAATGAGAAGGAATAAGAAGATTGAAAGCTATGTGAAAATCTAAAAGAACAAAGTGAAGACCCCAGTAAGACAATAAACTACAGGTCAGTGGCATAGAAAAAGCATTCACTGCAATTACAAGAGAAAATTCTCCTTATCTAGGGAACAGAGGTGAATAAACATGATAAAAAAAGAAACTCTTTATCGTATACTATAGTTCAACTGCCAAAAAATTTAGACATAGAATATTAAAAGGAGATATAAAGAAATGCTAATTCACTTTCAATTATTAACTCAAAGGCAAAAACAAAGATTTTGCAAATAGAAATCTGAAAGCAAGAAGGCTTTGCACTGATGTATTTTAAGCCCTGAAGAAAATAATTGCAAACTTCCATTACTATCCCTAATCAAATTGAAGGAGAAACCAAGAGCTTCAAATATAAACCTAAAGAAATACTTACCAAATGAGTAAGTATTGCAAAACTTCTTACAGGAATCTTCAAAACAGATAAAAGAGGGGAGTCACATTCATGAGACCAAGGAGTAGCTAAAAAAATAAAATGCAGATACAAAAAAATTAGAAAAAGTACAAAGTGAAATAAATTAATACAAAACATTTGACAATATTTAATGAAACTGTCATAATTCATAATTAAGATACACAAAATGTCACACTGGAAAAAGCACAGCACCCCAATATGTTGGGAGTCATTGAACTTGGATACTGACCACACGTGCAGGGCTGTGCATGGCCTGGGTATGGCTGTCCCAAGAACAAAGAGCACCTGGGAAAGACATGTGAAGAATTTGCTTCAGCCTAGAAAAACACCAACCCCCTAGAAAAACCAAGCAATGGGTTGCTAGGCAGTGGAGTTGAAATTGACATCATCCTTGCTACAGCGATTGAGCAGTTCCTTTCCTCTTATCAGAAGAGTAAGGGCTCCACTTGACTCCAGCAGTGTCTCTTTATTTTCTTATCTTGTCACAGTCCTTCACCCCAGGAACCTCTAGAGCTGCAGCCACCAGCTACACTAACATATACTACCCGAAGTGCACAAATATTAATACAAAAACAATGAATGTTGGCAAGGATGAGAGAGAGACATGTCCTTTTGCAATTTTGATGGGAAAGTAGGCTAGTAAAATCAATAGAGAAATAGCTATGGAGGATTTCACCTCAAATAGAGAAATACCATTGGATCTAGGTATGAGAAAATGTCAATTGGATGGTACAGGGTACCATAATATTAAAAAAAAATAAGCCATTCTCAGAAAGATAAGTATCACATGTCTCTCCTTACATTAACATTTTAAAAATAAATGAGTAGGAGAAGACAGGAAACTAGAAACTCAGTTTGCTAAATTGAGGAAATATATCTCAGAATGGGAGAGATAAAGTTTGTAGTCAGATGAAAGTAAGACAATATATCCTATGCATATATCCATACATATACTAAAAGAAATATTATTTTATGCATTACTAATTTTGCTGAAAATTCTTAGTTTTACATGATGAATGGAACTTTGAAATGAAGAACCAGAGAAATAAGGAAAGTTATTTTTTCTAAATATTCAATTACCAATGGGCTGCACTAAAAATTTGGCATTAGAAGGAGGGTATTGGTGGAATGATAATCAAACTGACAGAGGACCGCATATGGTCTCACTTACACCATGTCTTCTCTATGTAACATTTCCTTCCCTTGGGTAATTTGAGACCCTTCTAGAATGAAGATTAGATGATATAGTTTCACAAGAAGCACAGCTTGTACACAGAAATGGTGGTAGAAGGCCAGAGACTTATTTCCAGGTTATGAATTATTTGGGGTGTTTTAGTGTATGTGACCTTAAGAAGTTGAGAGGAAATTTATATACCTAGAATTGAGGGTAAAAGTGGATCCAGAGAAATATTACTAGAGGAAGGTTAGAGAGATACTGTTTCTAAGACTCTTCACAATTCCTTACTTTCAAATTCCCAGTCTGCCAGAGATGTACTTCGTGGAGCTGTAGTTTAATCCCTAGTGATTTTCTTGTGTGGAACTTTCACACACTTTTCACCAAAGTTAAGAGTTGAACACTGGGTTTGGACAGTAAAGTATTCATAAAGGGACCAAAGCAGATATAGGAATGAGAACAGGTAAAGAAAAAAGTACCAACATAAAAATATTAAACAATTCAAGCACATAAGGGCAAGTATAAATCATTGATTCATTTAATCACCACTTAAAACATTTTAAGTGAACCACACATCCCAGGTACACTTTCATCCTCAGAGATACCATTCTGACATCAATCAGACACATTCTCTAGCCTCAGAAACTTGACAGTAGCATATTAATAGATCCAAATTTTAACTAAAATTCACAACTAAAATAAAATAAAACTGTTCAGTGCTTAGAGAGAAGGTGCATAAGAACAGTGAACTTCAAATTACATTCTAAAGGGAAAAAAGTAACTGAGTCAAGGTGAATGAAATGTTATTAAAATGAATGTTGAATACACTGATTATTTTACATTAGAGTATATTGATCTAGAAAATAACAGAATGGAAAACTGGCACTCTCTCTAACATTTTATTTCTATGAGAGTTACATAAAATAAATGATTCTTGAAATTTTTTAATGGTACCTGAATAAGAACAGTTGATGAATTTGTTAATAATACTAACCAGATTTTTATGTATAAATGAGATCATCCCACTTTGTCATTCTCCCTTCTCATTAATTACCTAGGCAATATTTATTATGCTTAATGTCAAACAATAGCACATTGATAATCTAGATGACAAACTTGATGAAAGCATTTCTTAAACAGTTTTGGAAGTTTGGAAGTCAGGGTCAATGAAAAATCTAAAGCATGAACATACAATATTGGAAATTTTTTGAATTTTGTAGTATAGGAATATGCAGTAATATTGTACAATTAGGTTATTTCCTTCTTCCAGAAAATCTTAAAATAGTATGATCTGGAAAATGAATTTGAAGGAACTCTGAATTGCTTACTTTTCATTACTATAAAATGTTGTACCAAGTGTGCCGCGTGTCTGAAAATTGGGTTGCTTTAGTTTTAGAGGAATTCTGTGTGTAGATTCTGTTTGCAAACTTTGCTTTTTCCAGTAAAGATGTGTGAATCCATTTTGGTCAACCAACCAGAAGAATGTAGAGGCTACAGTAACAAAACTGACTCATTAACTCTTAAAAAGGATTTAGATCCTTATCTACTGAAGCTTTTTTCCTGGCACAGTCACAGAACAATAACCCATTTCTATGAAACAGAGCTATATCAAAAAGCAAATAGTTACACTTTTGTACTGCCCCCTTTTTTTATTTCTTATTTTTTCATAGCACATACTACAATAAATACACATTTTTGTTTTCAAAGTCCCTGTTTCACCATATTCAGAAAATGAAGCCCTTGCTATACATTTCTCCTTGCTATTTTTCAAAATCTTCATGTCACACATGAAGGTGCCTCTTGCAATTATTTGCTTGATTGACACATTGTCATTGTATTCTATTTTGATCACACTGTTTCTGTTTCTCATTGCTTCCTCTTGCTGCAAATACTGAACAACATTGACTGTGTTCTTTCATATGTCGTTTCTTCCATGTTAGTACATTTTATCAGCTAATACGCTGTATCACTTATTTTTGTATTTTCTTTTGCCTTGATGGGGATCTACCGTCTAAGACTATTACAGTTGACACAGCCAGATACCCATATCAACTTTTGAAAAGTCTCCAGATCTTTGAGTTATTTATTGCAGTTGATTAGAAGATATCCATAATTTCTGTAAGTTTACAAACCTTAATCGAAATAAGCCACCATATTTGGTATCCACAATGGGAAAGAATGAAGAATTAATTTTTCAGAAATACAAAAAACTGTTAAGTAATATGTAGTTTAAAAGAAAAATAAAAAATTCATGTTATATTTAGCCACATAAATGAAAACCCTGCTTGATATGCAATACACAAGAATAGTACAAAGCCAGACCAAAACACTTAAGTAAGAAATAAAGTGACATGCTCATTCAATAAATGGAAATATATTTTAGTGCCATGAAACACCTAAGTGAAAAAAAGACATGCACACAATAAATGGAATATATTTTAGCACCCAGAAGAAAATCAAAACTAAGAAAAGCAGATTCTATACTATGCAGTAAAAAAAAAAAAAAAATTCAACCTAGTAAAATTGAGGAAATAAAATGTTACCATATACCAATTAAAACACTGTAATTTTTTCAAACATTAATTACTATTTATCAAAAAATGAAAGTAGCAAATTATTCACCATAAAGTAATGATAAAGCTTTAAGTTGAATAGATCAATAGTCATTTATGAATTAAATAATCACAATCTGTCTCATAAATTTGTATACATATCATTGAAAGATGAAAATAAAATAAACAAATGAACATTCAGTTATTTGGTCAAACATATTATAGAGAGTGAGGGAAAGAGAGAATGAGAAAATACTAGGGGGTAAATAACAGTGGGAATTTAAAATATGATGACCTAGCAGTTAAACTCCATGATTTGGACAGTGACAGGAATTTTAAATCATTGCTGTGACTTGGGTTTCTACTGTAAAACAGTAGTTACAAAATTTCTCTGCCATCATAAGCAACTCTATTCATGGCCTGGATGTGTTTCAATGATAGAAAATCTTAAGTACAAAAAATTCTTACTTGCAGCATCTTGCAGTGCCTAATGAGGGGCTATTGGCTTTGAAATTCACCCTTAGCTTCTGTTTTGGCTGAAACTTCAGTGTTAGAGTTACAGTTAGGCTTAGCCCATTTCAGTGTAAACAGTAATGTGGATCAATAGATTTGGCTTTCCACAAACCATACCAATGTGTTGCTGAATAGAAGAAGTTCTTATCCACAATAACAAATTTTCTTCTCAAATTTCCAGATATGAACCCTTTTCCTAAGAGAGTCACTTTTCTCTGTGCATCGCAGTTGATTTTTCATGACTTAAATGGAGGATTCACAATATCGACGTTCTTTGATTCTCGCTTGTACTTTTTCCAACCCTAAGTTTGGTTCCTTATCTTGTACAGATAACGGTAAATGAAATATTTGTTTATTATTATATTTTAGTTTTTTTTATTTTTTCTTAACAACATTTTAACAAATCAAATTTTTGTCCACTGAATTCATGACTAAATTTTTATTAGATTCGTGGCTTATTATCAACTTCTGATTATTTTATTTTTTGAAATGAAAACAAAATCCTGTACCATAAAACAGTAAAACACATTCCACATGTGTAGCTTGGAAAAGAAGCAGGTGACACATGTCAAGTAGAATGGAGGTTTTACCCTACTCCTGTGGGGTCTCAAAATACACATTTGTCAGTTGCGAATTCTCAGTTCACTTAGTGAGTGCTAAGCCATCTATAAAATATGCCACACTGGGAGGTGTTGGTTAAGAAAAAGCTAACAGACGTCATGCTAGTTTATAATGCTTTAGTTATAATATTAGGATGAGACTGAATATGCTGTATTATAATATTATATAAGGCTTCAAGTACACATCTAAATAAGCATTATGGGTGCTAAGGAAAATAATTGGGAAAATAATTGTTATGTAAACAAAATGTTAACAAGAATTCCTTCATTTTCTTCATTGAATTTTGTTTATTTTCCTATTGTTTTCTAATAAGTATATCTCACTTCTATGCCCACGTTATACTATGAAATGTTTTTTGTGAACATTTTATTGTTCCACGCTTTACAGTCATTCATTAAATAAATATGTCTCTGGAAATATCTTATCCATCACCATAATTCAAACTTCCTACTTGATCACTTGGATATAAACATTAATCTTTGCAAATTAATGCAGTTGTGTCAATTTAACAAGTAAATAAATATAATTGAGCAACAGTTTAGAGTATCTCAAGAGAAGATGAAGTGATTTTGGTTTTCAGTGTGTGGCCTCTAATGGAATAGGCAACGTGTCTTTTTTCCTGAGTCTTTGACATTTCACCTTTGGTATCAGGCCAAGGAATCTTCCTAGGAAACTGTGCCCACAGCGTGATAAAATGCAGCAGGATCTGAATGCCTATTAAAGAGGTGCCCTGTGATCACCAGGCTGTAAGGGAAGGTGTACACTCCCTGTCACGTTTTCTCTGTTCCTTCTCCATTGTTTTTAGATGAAACTTCCTGGGGAGGTTTCCATTTGATCAGACCCTGAAAAACAATTTACAGCATGATAGAACTTAGTTCCCTAAAACATGAATGCATTAAAACATAAAAATATGTTATGTTAAGAAAGATGACTATGTCTCAGATTCAGCTTCTTACATGGTTTTCATGTTTTATTTCTCAGAGTAATTTGAGGGTGCCTACTTTCTACCCAGAAGATCTTGGAAGACATTTTATTTTTCAGCAACTTTGTCTCTCAGTAAGATAGGGAAACCATAGGAAATTATTCCACTGCAACTTAAAGAAACCAGGAACCAGGCTAAATTCAGGGACACTGGCATATAAAAGCTAAGCAACAGAATTGATCCACATGGAACTGAGTGAATGGCTGCCCCCTGAAGAGGGAACTTCTCCTCTGCACACAGAAAGAGAAAGACCACAGCTAATTCTCAGGTGTGGTCACTTGGATTCCTAACAGAGACATAGCCTGAGGAGAAAGGAAAACACAGTTCACCCAAGGGAACTAGATGACAGTGATAATTTCCTGTTTTTCCTTCCTATCTCAGACAGTTGTTGGGTCAGGGGTCATCTGAGAAATCCCCACTTCCTCTGCCTATGTGTAGAAAGGAGGAAAAGGACAGGGAAGAAAGACCCCAAGTGCCTGGGTCCCTCTGCTGTGCTCAGAGGCATCCAGAGAAATCAAGGCTGAACTAAGACATTGGGCATCCAACCATCCAGGAGCAAGGCTGGGAATTTAGGCACTTGGCCCACAATCAGGCCCTGGACACAGATTACATAGACATCGTGTTTTCCTGTCACCTTACTTCTCAAAATCAGAGGAGCCTGAGAAGCAAATATGGGTCCTCTCACCCCTGGAAAATCTGGAAGAGAACTGATGTCACCAAGGAGGGGCAGAACCGTCTCTAGAAAGCCTCCTGAAAGGTTTCTCCTATTATGCCAGAGTGTGAGATGGAAACAGAAATAGAAAAGAAAGATGATTTTCATGTTCTTCCTTTTACTAGGCATCATCCAACAATAGACACGTTTGCAACTTGACTATCAGCAAGGTGCCCCTCCACCACTCCTAGGACTTCAGAAGCTAGTGATGTGTTTTGCAGAGGGCAGGGAAATGTTTTGCAGAGGGAAAGGGAGGTACCTGAGTCACTGGGAGCTCGGAAACTGAGGAATAAGTTATCCATTTCAGTGTGAATCTCCTCTTTCAAATGCAACTTTTAAAACAAAAATTTTCTTGATTACTATGTTTTCAAGCAGGGTATTTCTGGAGACTTCACACAGTAAGCATCTATGGTGACAAAAGTCTAACTGCACTGACTGTCATCATCCTGGTTTACCACAGATCTCAGACTTTTTTTCTCTTTTCTCATTCACAGTTTTTATGCTTTGATCATGAACTCCTCTTCTCTCCTTCCTATGCCTGGGCCCTCAGACATTGGTATATTTCTGTCCATATATCTAGGAGCTCATCTTCTGTTAGACAGACTATGTAAATCAGGTCTTCAAGTTTCCTTTCTCTGACTGATTTCATTTAGCATAATGTTCTTTATACTAAACCATATTGTCCCAAAGAAAAGAATATTGTACATGTTAAAGGGTGAAGAATTCTCATTGTATTTATTTATTATCTTCAACATCTAGGGTTATTTCTGAAGTAAATATGGTGAATAATGATGCAATGCCCATGATACTAGATAAATCTTTTGTAGATTGATTTTGATTTTTCTAGCTACATCCTAAGCAGTGGTGTTGCTGGATCCTATGGTTGATTTATCTTTTTTTATATATATCTCCGTACTGTTCTGTATGTTTGCTGAACTAATGTACTTTAGCTCATTTTCATAGTTAAATGTTCATTATTTTTTCCAGATTTTCATTATGTCCTGCATAATGCTAAAGACTACTACAAATTGTTTTCAGGAATGTGCAGCAGATACCTAATCAATTTCTGTGATTGTGAAGTGCTAAAATGTTGATAATGAAATGAAACCACATGCATTGAACAAAATAAGGTAACAAGCATGTCCAAAACATAAGATGGATCTGCACATGTATGGGTAGAGGGAAAGAAACAACATCTGTGGGGGTCAGATCTCTGACAGAGGTCCCAAAATGAGCAGGTACAATTAAAATGTGCTCTTAAGACTTAGTAAAAATAAAGTGTAGGTATATCTAACCATGCAAAATCAAGGGATGCAACTAGCAATTATATATTGCTGTTAGAGAATATTTAGACACTCAGGAATGCACCCTCACTAGCTGCGCAGAAGATCCAGCTCTATCCAGTTCCACAGCTCAGTGCAACCCACCAGGGGAATGCTTGGCCAGCCTCTCAGGACACAGAGGTATTGAGCCCAGCACAGGCCAGGACCCCAGTGCTGCTCATAAGTGACTGGCCAGCATAGCAAGAGGGCCTTAGAGAGCTTAGGCTCCGCCCGTCAGAGCGCAGGGTGCGAGCTCCATTGTTCAGGGGTGTGGTCAGCGAGGAGGGTCCTAGAGGTTGTGGGTCCACCCAGCCAGGAGCAAGGCCCCGGCACTGAAGGCCTGGGTCTTGCCCGGGCTTGCCTGGCACTCCAGAGGCTCTGAATTCCTTGCAGCCAGACTCAGCGCCTGGGTGGTGCCACACTCCTGGGTACACTCCACCTAGCTGCCTGGGTCCAGGAGATACCAGCCCCAATCCAGTAAGGTGGAGGCTTCAGCAGCACACTCCAGGAGTGCACCCTCACTAGCTGCACAGAGGATCCAGTTTACCCGGTCCCACAACTCAGCACAACCCACCAGGGCAATGCCTGGTCAGCTTCACAGGACACAGAGCCACACAGGTCCCAGAAGAAAATGACAAAACAAAAGACCAAGAGGCAGTCTCAATCCCCCAGCCCACTGAGAACAAACCCAAGAGACACTGAAATGGAAGACACTGGGAGTCACACAACTAAACTTTCTGAAATGATAGCTAATGCAGTAAAGAAACAGTCGCATGAAGCTATAGAGAAACTCAAATCAGAAATAATCTCTCAGCTAAAAAATGAAATGACAATCATGAAAGAAATGTTGTGTGTATCTAAAGAAGAGCAAGATAAAAAATAGAAGAACATAAGAAAATGATGGAAACTTTGAGTGAACAATATAAGACACAAATAGAAGGATGAAACAGATTCAAAGGGAAGGGCAGGAAATGAAAAATTCCATGGAAAGTTTGAAAAACCGCTTGAATGAAGCTGAAGATAGAATATCAGACGTTGAAGAGAGCATGGGAGCTGATGGCCATGAAAGAAAAGATCTCTTAAAAATAGTAAGGGAAGCCAGGCGTGGTGGCACACGCCTTTAATCCCGGCACATGGGAGGCTGAGGTAGGAGGGTTGTTGTGAGTTC
>RJWM01041966.1:0-14614 GCA_004363535.1 Dasyprocta punctata | reverse complement strand
TTGTTGTTTGCTGATCTCTTTAGTTTTCTGTTTCTTTTATGTATGATCATACTTTTATGCTTTATTGGTTTCACTCTGAACTATTTTGCTTGGTTATATTAGATCTGATGCTATGGGTAGTTATTTCAATGATAACAAGAGGTACTCTAAGGGGAAAAGAAGGAAGGAAGAGAAAAGGAAAAAGACATAAATTTATAAACATTCATAAATAAGACAGTTAAAAAAAACCGTATTGCTAAATACAATAGCTATTGAAAAAGAAAAGTTAATATACCTGAATTGATGAATCTTACATGTCTGTATCTGTCAATATCCCCAACCCCTAGGAAGGTAATGATATGCAATATTGTTACTACTGCCAAACTTCAACCACCTCAGTGTGTAAACCTACAATGTTATTGTATCAGATCTGTTGTTGTTGTTTGTCTGTCTTTTTTGACTTTTATTTCTAGCTTCTGTATCTATTTTCTCTTAAAAAAAAAGTGCTGTACCAATTTCACTGCTTTGTTTTGATTGGCTTTATTCTGTTTTGTTTCGTTGGGTTTTATTATCTTTAAAATAAAGTAAAATGAATTAAAATTTGAAAAAAAAAGAAAAGAAAAACAATAATAATAACAGAATCAATAATAAGTTTCTCTAGCCAAAAGAATATAGATGGAAAAATCAATCTTTACAAACAAGAGTGCAAAAAATAAATGAAATTAAAATAAACTGATTTTTCTTATATTTAATCGATCTAAACTGTAACTGTCAAAAGCAAACACAAGTGAAATATTGCTCTAAAGTAACTACAGTAACATGAAATGAAATGACTACAGAACAAGGATATTATCAGAAATAAAGAGGAACATTGTGCAACAGTAAAGAAGCTAATTCACCAACAAGATATAAAAACGTATAGCCGGGTGTGGTGGCGCACGCCTTTAATCCCAGCACTCGGGAGGCTGAGGTAGGCGGAGCATTGTGAGTTCGAGGCCGGCTTGGGCTACAGCGCAAGCCTAAGGCCGGCCTGAGCTACATAGTGCGACCCTGCCTCAAAAAAAATCAGGGCTGGGAGTTTGCCTCAGTGCCTTAAGCGCCTGCCCCGGCAGGCGCGAGGTTGTGAGTTCAATCCCCGGTGCCGCAAAAAAAAAAAAAAAAAAAAGATATAAAAACGTAATTGTGTGTGCACTTATCAGACTTTAAAATACGTTAGACAAAATATGACACATCTGAAATATAAGAAGACAAACACACAAATATAACTGGAGATTTTACACAAACCCCTTTCTGCAATTAGCATAAAATATAGGCAGCAAATTAGTTAGGACATAGTTTACCTGAATAGCACTATCATCTAACCTGACTTAACTGATGCATATTAAGAAAAATCTATTCTCAACATGATCTTCTCAGCTTCACATGGACAATTCACAAAGATCAATCATACTGTGAGTTATAAAAACCGAACAAATTTAAGAAAAAAATAGATATAATTAAAGTATGTCCATAATGGAAATCAATAAAAGAATGATATCTATAAAAGATACTGTTAGATGGGTGTGGTGATGCACATCTGTAATCCCAGCACTTGGGAGGCTGAGGCAGGAAGACTGCTGTGAGTTTGAGGCCAGCTACAAAGTTAGTTGAAGGTCAGCCTGAACTATATAGCGAGACCCTGTCTCAAAAAGACCTAAATAAATAAATAAGATACTGTTAAAAAAAACAAAAAGACTGATCACAGAATGGGACAATAATATCTGAGAATCGTATCTGAAGGACTTGTATCTAAAATATATAAAGAATTCTCAAAACTCAACAATAACATCAGCCAGCATAGTGTGGCACTGGAGGAGGTGCAGACACAGAGCAAGGAACAGAAAGGCAAACCCAGAAATACACCGAACTGATTTTTGGCAAAGGCACAAAAACGTTTCAATGCAAGAGACATAGACTTTCCAATAAATGAAGAAATTATACACAGAAAAATTTTTTAAAGGAGAGAGATAGGCTAGATGGCTGAATAAAGGCACCTAGAGCTCACCTGCTCCTCCAAAAAAAAAACAAAAAACAAAAACAAAAAACAAGGCAACAGGTGTATAGCTGTGTATTGAGCTGAGTGACTGCACAACACTGAAATTCAACAGCAGAGAAAAGGAAACTGTAAAACCAAAGACCTGGGCAACTGCAGAGTAAGAGAAACGAAGTGTCTCAGCACCGGACCCAGTGCCACAGCCAGGGAAAGGGGAGTCATCCCTCTGCAGGAGTCAAGCTGAAAGAAAGCTGTTCAGCAAACTCTTACAAGTGAACATACTGGAAATCCTAGCTTTGGGAAGTTTTGTGGCCTTCGCAAGTTTCACAGTCTAAGTAGGTAAGTGGTGTGAAATCCGTGCTGGGTCCTCCCCGGAGGTACGCGCAATGCTGCTGGGATTCCAGTTGCCGCCCTGCCCTGCCCTGCCCTGCCCTGCCCTGCCCTGCCCCGCCGCGGGGTGCACAGCCTAGCGAGGCCTGGAGAGAAACACTGCCCTGTGCCAGCTGCACCCCACTCTGCCTCGCTCCCGCTCCCGGGGGCCCCGCTGAGAGGCCTCCTGGCCTGGCTGCAGGTGCAGGCCGCTCCTGGGCGGAGACGAGGGCCCGGCTGGGCTTCTCCCGGGCACGCAGCGCCGGGCATGGGTTCGAGGCTCTGCTACCGGGCAGGCGGGCGCGCCCAGGGCGACCATGGCGAACGAAGGACAACGCGGCCTTTGCCGCCGCGGCGCCTGGGCCAGCCCCGCGCCTCCCCAGCCACCTGCACCGCCTCCCTACCCAGGGACCGTGCGCTGCTGACCCGACGGGGCGCTGCGGGTCCCGCCCCACCTCTCCCTGGAACAGCCGGACCGCAGCCCCGTGTCCTCAGAGGACAGCGCTCTGCCTGCTCCCCACTGAGGAGCGGCCGCATCGGACAGAGATTCATCGAGTAACAGAGCCGGCACCAGCGGGGCCTCAGCCAACCCCCGTCACCTTCGAGAGGCCACCACTCACACTGCGGGAGAGCCCACGGAGGGGGGCACACACGCACCCCGACGTCCACGGCGCGGCACGGCACGGCACAGCTCCTGAGCCGCCGCCGGGGTGTCTGCACGCTCACAAGCTGCAGAGGCAGGGGGGTCTCGCCGACTACGACGCAGTGTGCACCGTGGCTAAACGCACAAACCAATGCTGAAGGAGCGACAGGGAAATTACACCGCGGTGCTCGGTCGGAAGTAACAAACCCGTACCCCAACACACTGTCCGGAGAAAGCTGCTTGCTAAGGTCCGTCCATAAAAATGGTAGAGATAGCCATTCCGCCCAGTGCGAGGATCTCAACGTGGAATGCAAGGAATACAAGCAGGCCAGGTGTCTTGGTTACTTTCTCTCCTTGCTGAGACTAAACACCTGACACCCAAAATTAAGGAAGGAAAAGTTTATTTAGCTTACAGTTTTTGAAGGTTTCAGTCCACAATCATCTGGTTCCAAGACAGGGTGGCATGGCACTGGAGCAGTACTTCAAGGCAGCAGCCGGAAAAAAGCAGCCAGAGTAAAAAGAGGCAAGAGCAAGCCTCTTCTCCTCCCTTATATTGTACACAGGCCACCCCCTCCCTCCAGGGTGGGTGTAGCTTCACAAACATCCTTGCCTTCCTTTCACAGGATGAGGATGTTTACCAAGTAAGACCCCTGGCTCCCTGCTGAGTCTCTCAGCTAAACTTTTGACCTTCTCAAACTGACACAATGAACAGGTAACTACTTGTACTCTACACCCCAGGATATAGAGCTGCTGCCTTACTTAATTAAGCTTCTAGACTTCTCAAATTGACACAATGTATAAACCATAACACCAGGCAATACAGCACCTCGGACAGGGCGCGGCTCTCCAGTAACAGACTTCCAAGATAGCGCAATGGATAAAATACCTGACAAGGAATTCAAAAGAACGATTTCTCAAAAGCTCAATGAGATCCAAGAGCGTACCCATACACTATTAACTGAAATGAGAATGATAATGCGGGACACGAATGAGAAATTCAACAGAGAGGTAGACATGTAGAAAAAGAACCCATCAGAAAACTCGGAAATGAGGAGCTCAGTCAGTTGAATAAAAAATTCAGTTGACATTCTCAACGACATGCTAGATCAAGCAGAAGGTATTTCAAAATATCACATTCACATAAAAATAAGGAAAAAGACAAGAGAATAAAGAGAGCATTTAAAATCTTTGGGACACCATTAAAAGATCAAATATCCACAGCAACAGTATGCCTCAAGAGGAAAAAAAAAGGTTAAGGACATAGAAAACCTATTCAGTGAGGTAATAGTGGAAAACTCCACAATCTTGGAAAAGACGTGAATGTTCAGGGATAGGATGCCTACAGAACTCCGCAAAGACATGAATCAAAAAAGGTCTTCACCATGACATATTGTAGTCAAACTATCAAAAGTACTGGATAAAGAGAATTTTAAAAGCATTAATGGACAGGATCAATAAACTATGCATGTATGGAAAAATCACAGAGAATCCCATTAATGTGTATAATTAACATGTGTGAATAAGATAAGGAAAAACAAAAACAGAACTATGATATAACCCAGCAATCCCATTTCTGAGTGTATATCCACACGCATTATTCACAGAAGTCAAGATATGGAAACAACTCAGACATCCTTCACCAGACAAATGGACAAAGAAAATGTGGTAGATACATAAAACGGAATATTCACAGCCTTAAAAAAGAGGACAAGAGGAAACCTTTAGAGGTGTTGGGTATGTTTATTATCTTGATTGTAGTAATGGTATCACAGGTATATGCATCTGTTAAATTCATCAAATTGCATACATTAAACACATAAAGTTTTTATTTTATATTCATTATACTACAATAAGACATTTTAAAATAAAGAAAAATAAAAATGAACCTCAAACTCAAATTCAAAATGTATCATGAGCCTGGCGTGGTGGTGCACGCCTTTAATCCCAGCACTCGGGAGGCTGAGGCAGGAGGATCACTGTGAGTTTGAGACCAGCCTGGGCTACAAAGTGAGTTCAAGGCCGGCCTGAACTGCATAGTGAGACCCTGTCTCAAAAAATATGGCCAGGGATTTATCTCAGTGGCCTAAGTGCCTGCCTGGCAGGCGCTAGGTTGTGAGTTTGATTCCCGGCACACACACAAAAAAATGTATCGTGGACATAAGTGTAAAATGTAAAATTGTAAGACTAAAATACATAGTAGAAAAATCTTCAGACCTAAAACTAGGTAAAGAGTTCTTACACTTGACTTCAAAAGCATGACCCATAAAAGTAAAAATTGATAAACTGTACCACATCAAATTTTAAAACTTTTGCACCGTGAAAGCCTGTTAAAGAGATGAAAAGACAAATTATAGACTCAGAAAAATTGTAAATTATATATCCTACAAAGGACTTGTTTCTGGACTATATAAAGAATTCTCAAAACAGCATCGAAAAAAAAACAAATCATAAAACAGGCAAGAGGAATGAAGAAACATTTAACCAGAGGATATGCAGATGCCAAATAAGCACATGAAAAGAGGTTTAATATTATTAATCATTGGGGCGATGCAAATTAAAACCACGATATTACTACAAATTTTTCGAAGTAGCCAAAATAACAAAAAAATGTGACAACACTAAATGCCAATGAAGATTTATAGGAAATAAATCACTTATACATTGCTAGTCAGAATGTAAAATTGTTAACCATCTTGGAAAATAGCTTGACATTTTCTTTAAGAACTTAAAAGGGGCCAGGGATTTAGCTCAGTGGCATGAATGCCTGCCTGGCAAGTGAGAGGTTGTAAGTTGGATCCCTGGTACCCCTACCCCCAAAAAAAGAACTTAAAAGGGGCTTATCAGATGACTCAACAATTGTACTCTTGGGCATGTACCCCAGAGAAATCAAAATTTGTGTTAGCATAGAAACTTGTATATGAATATTCACAGCAACTTTATTCACAATATCCCAAAGCTGAAAACTACTGAAATATGTGAAGGGTTAAAATGTGATACATTGATACTATGAAATACTATCCAGGAATACAAAAAGAATGAATTATTGATATATGCAATAACTTGAATGAAACTGGGGAATTAAACTGAGTGAAAAAATCCAATACAAATAAGTATTATATTGTAGTGTGAGTCCAGATATATAACATTCTTGGAATAACAAAATTATAGAGATGGAAAACAAAAGTCATTGCCATGTGGGAGGGATGCAGAGTAGGAAGTTGGTTGGTGAGGCTATAAACAGGCAGTATTACCAGAGCTTTGTGGTGACGAAGTTCTGTTGGGATAGTTCTGTACCTTGATTGCGGTATAAGTTACACAAAGTATACATGATAAAATTTCACAGAAACACATGGAGAAGTGTATATATAAATGAGAAAATCTGAATAGGTTCTGTGACTGAGTAGGTTCATTGCAGCAATCTCAAATTCTTGGTCTTAACATTGTCCCACAGTTATACAGGATGCGATTGTTGGAGAAGACTGACTGAAGGGTGCCTGGAACTTCCTTGTACATCATTTTGCTACTTGTGAATCTATAATTATTTCAAAATAAAAGAGGTTTTAAAAATTAATTTGTAGCCGGGCATGGTGGCGCACGCCTTTAATTCCAGCACTCGGGAGGCTGAGGTAGGCGGAGCGTTGTGAGTTCGAGGCCGGCCTGGGCTACAACGCGAGCGCAAGGCTGACCTGAGCTGCATAGTGCGACCCTGCTTCAAAAAACCAGGGCTGGGAGTTTGGCTCAGCAGCTTAAGCGCCTGTTTGGCAGGTGCGAGGCTGTGAGTTCGATCCCCAGTGCTGAAAAAAAAAATTAATTTGTAAGAAAATGAAAGAGTAAATAAGATTCCAAATCTACTGTAAATGTGAAAGGGAAAGAAACTGCTTAAAGGGGAAAACTAACTGGGATAGGGAAAAGGAGAAAAGAAGGAAGGAAAAAGAAAAAAGATATACATTTGGATATATATACATAAGATAGCTAAAATGATTATACTACTAATTCTATTAGTTCTTGGAAAAGAACAGTTAATACTCATATGATTAGATTAATTTTGCATGTCTATATCTGGTAATCTAAGTAACTCTTTTGAAGATAACAATATGCAATGTAACAACCATTGTTAAATTTCTATCATCGGAGCCCTGCATGGTGGCACACACATTTAATCCCAGCACTCAGGAAGCTGAGGTAGGAGGAGCGCTGTGAGTTCAAGGCCAGCTTGGGCTACAGTGCAAGTGCAAGGCCGGCCTGAGCTACATAGTGCAACCCTGTCTCAAAAAACTAGGGCCAGGAGTTTGGCTCAGCAGCTTAAGCACCTGCCTGGCAGGTGTGAGATTGTGAATTCGATCCCCAGTGACACAAATAAATAAATAAATAAAATAAAAAATAAATTCCTATCATCTTGTTTTGAAAACCTATATTGTTACTGTTTTGGGTGTTTTGCTGTTGTTTGTCTCTTTTGTTTTTTGTTTTTCTTGCCCATGTTTCCCCCCTCTTTAAAATAAAATTTTAAAAAATCAAGAAAATTAATGATAAGAAAACAAGTAATCTAATAGCTTCAATGGGCAAAAAGATAAAATTCACCAAAGAAGTTATATTGATGGAAAATGAGCATATATGTTCAACATTATTACTGAAAGTATGCAAATTAAAACCACAATGAGATATCACTACACACTTTAGAATGGCTAAACTTTTTGCTTGAAAGACTAGTAATAACAAGTACTGGCAAGGATATGGTACAATTGAAAGTCTCATCCCCAGTTAGCAGAAATGCAAAAATGGTATAGCTGCTCTGTGAAAGTTTTGCAGGTTCTTACAAAGAATCTATAACCCAGAAATTTACCACGTAACCTAGTAATCCTACTTCTGGATATTTACTCAAGATAAATGAAAACTTAGATTCACAAAAAAAATCCTGTATACAAATTTTGTAACAATTTTTATTCATATTAGAGGAAAATGAAAACAAGCCAAATATCCCTCAACGAGGAAGTGACAACCAAAGGTGGTACAGTACATCCATACAATGGAATACTACCCAGCAATAAAAAGGAATGAGCTACTGATATACATAACAGCACGGATGAATCTCCAGAGCATTTTGTTAAGTAAAAGAAGTAAGATTCAAAAGGCTACAAACCATATGATTCCATTTATTTGAGAATTTGGATAGAGGAAAATTATAGGAATGGAGATCAGGTACGTGGTTTTCAGGGGATGGAGATGGGATGAAATACTAAGAAGCAGCATAAGTTCATTTTGGGGGTAAAGAAACTTTGAGTATATTATTGAATATACAACTATGTGCATTAATCAAAAGTCTTAAAAGTGTACATCACAGACATCTGCTTTCCGGAAAGAAGAAAAGGAAAAGAAAAGAAAAGAAAAGAGAAAAGAGATCGATCTCCAGGAACACCCACTTAAGTAGCAATATGTGCTATCAAGGATGGTGGTAGTATAAATTCCTATACCCACTCTGGGAAACTATTTGGCAATATCTGCTAAAATTAAACACATGCACATACTATAAATCACCCATGCTACCTCTAGACATAAACAAAATTGACATATATCCACCAAAGAAAGTGTATCAGGTAATATGCTATGTACCCCCAAGTCCTCATATAATATTGATGGGGCTTAGTTATTGGTTTGTTGTCTGGCAATGTGAGTGCTGTGCCCGCCCAGGGGTGGAGCCAACATACAATGTAAGGGAAGGCAGGTCTTCCTCTTGCTCTTCCACTTCCATCTCTCTCTCTCTCGCCAGCGTGGCTTGTGGCTTGCAGCTTGCAGCCGCCATGAACAGCAGGCCCGCCATGCCACGCTGTCTTGGAGCCAACTTAAGTATGGACTGAAACTTCTGAGAAACTGTAAGAATAAACCTTTCCTTCCCTAATTTTGGGTGTCAGGTATTTTGTCTCGGCAACGAGCGAAAAGTAACTAAGACAGAAAGTATGAGGATTTCAAAGTAGCTTTATTAGTAATAACAAAAACAGAAATAATTCCAATATCCACAAAGGAATGGGTAGGGTCAAAATTAGAATATTGTGTGGCAACAAAATGTATACTACTTGTCTGACAACATGGATGAATCTCATAAACAATATTGAGCATAGAATCCAGACAATAATAAGAGCATATAATGTGTTATGGTTTAAATATGAAGTGTACATCAATATCATGTGTTGAAGACTTGGGCCCCAGTTGGTAGCACTGTTGAGGTGACTGGATCATAGGTACACTAACCACATCAATGGATGAATCCATCGTTGAGTTCATAGCTGAATGAGCTATTAGTTGGAGAAGGTAGGTTATTGGAGGTGTGCCTTTAAAGGGTGTATCATGCCACTGGTCCTTCTCCCTCTGCTTCCTGGCTGCCATGAGTTAAACAGCTTTCTTTTGCCATGCATTTCCAACATGATATTTCTGCCTTGTCACAGACCTCCAAGCAACGGAGGCAGCCTACCCTGGACTGACACCTCTGAACCTATGAGCCAAAATAAATCTTTCCTCTTCTATACTGATTTTTAAGCTATTTTGTTACAGCAATATAAAGCTGACTAACATGGTAAAATTCCACTTATGCAAGGAAATCAAAGATGGTCTAAGTAAATACAGTAGTTACCTTTGGGCAGAAATAGTGATCTGGAAGGGATTAGAAGGAGGTCAAGCAGTGTTCTACTGTTTTTTGTTTGTTTTGTCTTTTTGAGACAGGGTGTCACTTTGTAGTTCAGGCTGGCCTTAAACTCATTTTGTAGCCCAGGCTGATCTGGAACTTGCAATAATCCTCCTGCCTCAGCCTCCTGAGTGCTGGGATTACAAGCATGCGCCATCACCCCCAACCCAGTGTTCTACTGTTTTGAGGACTGGTTACATTGTTGTGTTAACTTTGGCGAGTATTTTTTAATCCATTCACTTAATATTTGCGCATTTTCATTTGCAAATCACATTTACATTAAAATATTTTAAAAGTGGTGGGTATATACTTCATTTTCTTTTTTATTTAGAATTTATATTTGCTGGTAATATTCTCTGATTACAGTGGCATGAGTGAGAATTATACATAAAACTTTGGTTCATGATTAAACAGAAGAATGGAAGAAATGTTTGATCATTCACTCTATCATGAATGGAGTTAGAGGTTTTTCTCAACTAACAGAGGTTAAGTATTGTATTTCCCTTTTGGAGATGAAAAAGAACCAAGGACAAGATGATGCTTGTTTTCAACTACGAGAAGTGGTTCCAACATTTCTAGAAGGAAAACCTCACAGAAGATAAAAAAAAAAAGAGTAAGATCTCTATACATCATCATAGAAAGTTTCAGCATTTGTCAGTGTGAAGCACAGGCAGATTTATCTGGCAGAGTTAGAAAGTAAGAGAGAAGAGGAAAAGGACTCTAGCTTGAGTAACCAGAGGGGGCATGCTATGATGTGGGGGCTCACTCTGGCTGGTTCACAAGGAAAAGGGACCAGTTTTACAGGGCACTGAATGGGCTGGGGTATAGTTGATCATTATGTTGGTCCTGGTTTATAGCTGCAGAGGAATTCTTATGGCCTGAGGAGCAACTTGGTTCAAGTGAGGTAATAGGCCTTACTTAGGAGGGAGGGGCTGCCTCCTTTCTCATCACAGGATAATTGCTCCTGCTGGGAGCAGGTGATCTTATCATTGTGTGGTTTGCTAGGCTCTGTTTTTCCCAGAACCTGAAGTGATTACAGGTTTGAAGACTTCTAAGCATCACTCTAGGGGAGACTGGAACTGGATGTTGTCAAAGCTGACAGAGTGTCCCTGCAAACTCTGAAATCACTTTAGTTATTGTTAACTCCTTGGTCTTGAAGGGGAATGCAATAGACTAGGTAAATTTAGAGCTGATAAACTTTGCAAGAGTTACCCATTAAGTGATTTATGTGCAACACAGCAGGTTTTTGATCTCCCTATTTGGCCTCTCCTCTCACTCGAGACAGCACCAACCAGTTACATAAGTGGAGCTGACTCTGTTGGGTGTCACGATAAAGTATGTTTTGTGAAATGTACACTTTTTTGTTCAAGTATACCAGATCTTCCTGCAGTACGAAGGGAGGTGTGGGCCAGCTTACAGACAACACAATTCAAAGTTCCTGAATCATATTACATTGGCAGCAGAAGGGCCTGGGCACCAAGACTGCACCCCAAACTTTGACGATGGAAACATGATGCATAACCAACTGGCTTGACCAAGAACATACTCAGGACCCAGGATCACATCCAGACAGGAGCATAGCTCAAGGTAACAGGCTGACAGGTCTGGCATCAGGCTCGGAGTGCGTGTCCTGTGTAACCAACTTGTTTGGGGGCTGCTTGAGCTCTGGGTTGGCCAATACTAAATTTAAATACCAGATCCCTTGTCAGCCAACTGTGAGAGCTCAGACAGTCCCTTGACCTCTGCACCCTCAGTTTTCTTGTCTGTTAAATGAAACTAACAGTACCTATCTCAACAGGTTGATTCAAGTACCAAAAGAAAGGAAATGTAGGAAACACCTTCGCCTTCACTTCCTTTGATCAAACTACTGTTTCATTTTTTCCTCTGATCTTCTGCCCTCCCAGCCTATAGCTGACTTCTCAGGAATGGACTCTTGTATCATGACCTTCATAACCCTGTCCATTTTTTGGTGCACTGCTCAGAGCCAGCCTCTCTCTCTGAAGGATTCCTGATCTCGCTGTGAGGTGTGCCCTGGCCTCTCTTGAAGCCTCCTAGTACTTCAAAGATAATTCTTTCTGGCCTGGTATGGTGGCACACACCTATAATGCCAGCACTCTAGGAGGCTGAGGCAGGAGGATGGCAAGTTCAAGCCCAGCCTGCGCAATTTTGGGACTTAGTGAAACACTGTCTCAAAATTAAAAGAAATTTTAAAAGGGCTGCAGACCTAGTTCAGTGAATGGTATTTGGTCATGGCCCACATGAGTTACTGGCATACTTGCCTTTGCTACTCAACTAGCACACAACTGATTCTGGGAAGGGCCTGCCTTACTCATCTGCCAAATCCAGCATGGATTTGTCACGGATACCTTGTCTTAAAAGAGACTGTATAAATGCTGGACAAATGAAATGGGACAGTTTATTGCATTATCAGTAAACACTGCCTCTGGCAAAGGCATATTCTGGAGATGTGACAAAGATGAACTGAGTAGGACACATGTACCCAGAGAGAGTCCAGTCTAGTTGGGGTAGGAGGATATACACTTACATACAAAGAACAGAACCCTCCCCACTAACATAATGTTGCACCAAAGGAGGTTCCAGATTCCAGAACGCTGTCAGGAAGAAGTAGTGCCTGAAGCTTGAGAGCCTGAAGTATAAAGCATTTTTCCTGAATAGAAGCTGGAGCTTCAGAAACAAGAGCAGCCCAAGGTTTCAGCCAAGGATCAAAGAATTTCATATCAATACAACACATGACAAAGAACTTTGTGGGTACCAGGCAGTAGTTCTTAAATGATGATTACTTTACCCCAATAGGACACTTCAAAATGTTTGGGCTGCCATGACTTGGAGGAAGTGCCATTTATATCTAGTGGGTAGAAATCAGAGATTCTGCTAAACATCCTACAATTCACAGGATTACCTTTAAAACAAGTAATGATCTGGCCCCAAGTGTTGAAAGGGCTGAGGTCAAGAAAAAAAATCATCCTTTAATAATATCTACCTGGTAGTAGTACACCTCACATCACAAGCAGTTTCTTTCAGTAAGAAATGTCTGCACCATCCAAGAAAACAAAGAGAAAGTTCACCACAGCAAAAGAGTAGGGCTGAGTCTGAGACTTGTATTCACCCATGGCACGTTGTTGGAACACTAACAGTCTGGCCAACCATTTGTAGGATCAAACTGACAGATGTGGAGTTTGTTGAAGCACTTGACTATCTGTCTAAAGAGACCACTATTATAATCTCAAAACTACCCTGACTTTAGTTATGTCACAGTAGCATGAATGGTTACACCTGCCATTGCTCTAGTGAGCAAAGTTTCAAAGTAATTTCACATGGAGTGGTGCACCTCCCAATAAGTCTACCTTGTGATTAACATGAGAAGCAGAACATGTAAGGCAAATGTTAAGAATCTGTTGTTAGAGCCGGGCATGGTGGTGCATGCCTTTAATCCCAGCACTCAGGAGGCTGAGGTAGGCGGAGCGTTGTGAGTTCGAGGCCGGCTTGGGTTACAACATGAGCGCAAGGCTGACCTGAGCTATATAGTGCGACCCTGCCTCAAAAAAACTAGGGCCAGGAGCTTGGCTCAGTGGCTTAAGTGCCTGTCTGGCAGGCGTGAGGCTGTGAGTTCAATCCCTGGTGCCGGGAAAAAAAAAAAAAAAGAATCTGTTGTTAGGAGTATAATAAAATGAGAATAAAACAAACTATCCCTCTCTTACAAAGTTAACAAACTTATCAGTATCTCATTAATCCAGCAAATAGGATGAACCAGGTGGTTCCTGATCCCCAAGGAATGCTTAATACACAAAAGACAGCACCAAGTTTATCACAGTCTTCTTTGCCTTGCTGAGCAATGAAAACTAACAAAGAAAATTGTTCCAAGCCTAATTTTTTTATTTTTTTTGAGACAGGGTCTCACCCTGTAGTTCAGGCTGACCTGAATTCACTATGTGGCCCAAGTTGGCCTTGAACTTTTGGCAATCCTACTGCCTCACCCTGGAACCTTATTTTATGTTAGTAGTTCCTAGTTAGGAACAAATCCACCCACACTGGCCAGAAACATTTGGTAATATCCAGAGGCATTTTTAGGTTGTTGCAATTTGAAGACAGGAAGAGCTGCTAGTGGTATCCAGTGGATAGAGGTTAGAGATGCTGCCAACCTCTTACCTTGCACAGGATAACACTCCTGCACACGGTAAAGCATGACCTGGAGCCCAATAACAACAGTGCTGTGGTTGAAAAACTCTATGAATGAAAACATTCAGGTTGTAATTTTTCTATCTTTCTTCACATTCACATGCTAGATCTGTGGGATTGCGGGAGACACAAAGCATTGTGTGAAAGATGGGAACACGGTGGTAAAAAACAAAATTGTGGGAAAGACAGAAATCACAAAAGGGGAATCATGGGAAAGCACAGAAAATTGTAGGAAAGGCAGGAAAATTGGGAGACAGGACCATCATAGGAACAAGGTATGTTTTCATGGAAAGAAGAATTAGGAATATATCTGTCTTCACATCCCTCATCATTTGTGTGACATCCTAGGTAATACGCCTTGAGCAAGTCAGAAAGCTGAAGAAGGCAGGAGCCACGAGCGCGCGCAGGGAAAGGAGAGCGGAACTACTTTGTGACCCGTCGCCCTAGTGCTCGGGGCCCCTCCTTTTGCACTCACACTCCCCACACCGCGTCAGGCTTTCCCCCGTGGGAGCTGCGTGTGCACGGAGGAGCCGCCAACCGACCTCTAACCGTCGTTCCAGGTGAAGTGGGAGGTGACGGCCAGCAGACGGCACAGCACGGGCTCTGTCAGTCCACGCCGGGGTCACACTGCGGCGTCACGTCACCCGGAAAACGGGCCTTTCCCAGAGCTTGCTCCAAGCACCACTTACAAACATCCTTGGCGGGTGTCCGAGGCCGCCCT
>RJWM01041965.1:0-14609 GCA_004363535.1 Dasyprocta punctata | reverse complement strand
CGGTGGGAGTTTGGCCTATGGCTGAAGAGGGACATTCGAAGGAAGGGTAAGTGGTGGCTGCTAGGTCTGCAGCAGCATATCTTCCTGGGAGCTAATTTGGATGGAGGTGACCAAGAGCTAGTGGGCGCATACAGTTTGGTACAGGGGTGAAAGACACATGGCGTTTAATGCCAGGGATGGAAATGGGTCTGCTGGTAGGAAGGCCAAGCACGAAGGAATGCGCAGGGTGTGAGTTGGTGGGGGTGGTGGAGTTATGTGTGTGGGTGCGCAGGCATGGCGAGAACCTGCACTTGTTTTCAGACTTTGTTCAAACCAGGGCACTAGGCCCACTCCCCTCAGAGGACCCAAGGTTCCACCCCAGATGCTGGGCTGTCGCCTCCACCCAGGACCACGCATCCCAGCCCAGAGATCTCCCGGCACTGCAGATAGAGGTGACTAATTGGGCCACCTCCACACACTCAAACTCATCACATCTATTTCCTGGTTTCATGCTCCTGTGACAAAGGCAGATCCCTGGTAACCCTAGGTGTGGCTCTCCCACCCCTATCTAGTCCCTAAATGATGGAGTATCCCAGGCCAGGAGGTTGCTGAGCAGGGAAGAGTGGGTGATTAGCTTCAGAGTTCTAACCTACTCCATTTGAGAAGTAGGACTTCTCCTTTTGAAATGCGTTTCATCTTTTCTTTTCTTCCATCCTCTCCCTGTCCTTCTTCCATCTCCTGTCACCACTAATCCCTATCTCTCTTAAGTCTTCCTGTTCCCCTTTGCAACTCTGTGAGTCAGGACACTGGCACTATTTCCAGAACTGAGATTGACCTGGAATTATCCCTTGTCTTATCAGGTGCCTTGGCTGCTTTTGGTAACATGGTTATGCTGTTTTGCTAAGTGAGTGGAGGAAGGTGCAGTAGCTGGGCCACCATGGCTGTCCCCAAGGCATTCCACAGCAAGGGCAGGGTACATACATGAATGGCTTGCCCCTCAAACAGTCTCACAGCAAGCGCCCTACCCAGAGCCCTTTTTGTATAGCAGCTGCTGCTGGGCTTCCCAAATCTAGTTAGGGTCTGCTGCAGTTAATATGGAATGGCAAATATTTCTTCCCAATGCTTTGGCAGGCCTGCCCATAAAATGATGTGGATCCGAATCAGGCTTTGGAAGGACATATCATAGTCTATTTCTTCTCTTGTTATGGACCTGGTCAGATTCACCATTTCTTCTTAACACCAATTTTGATATGGGCTGGGGGTGGGAGTACTGGGGATTGAATCCAGGGCCTTTACACTGAGCTAAAACCCCAGTTCCTTTTTTTGTTTGTGTGTTTGTTTTGTTTTGTTGAGACAGGGTCTCACTACGCAGTTCAGGCTGGTCTTGAGCTCACTTTGTAGCCCAGGCTGGTCTTGAACTTGCAATGAACCTCCTGCCTCAGCTTCCTGAGTGCTGGGATTACAGACATGCGCCACCAGGCCTGGTTAATCTGAGCCTCTTTTAAAAAATATTTTTGAGGTAGGACCTCACTAAATTACCATAATTGGGCTTGAATTTGTGATCCTCCTGCCTCAGCCTCCCAGACTGCTAGAATTACAGATGTGCCACCATCATGCCCAGCTTGATCACTTATATCTTTGGAATAAAAGTTTCAGTGACATCAACATTTTCAAATATGTTGATGTGAAGTTTCATAAAATCAATCCCTTTTCATGCCTGGTTTTGTTTGTGCTGGATTTCTTTCTTCCTTGATTGTGCATGTTAAAATCTGTCCCCCTTTGTTTGATAACCCATCTGAATTTTGGTCTTGATTCATTGAAATCATCTCATTTTTCCCCCAAATTATTTTCAGTCCCTCTTCTTCCAGGCCGTCCAGGCAGGAAAGCTTCAGCAATTTCTGTCCCTGATAGGCACTTGGCAAACTGAGTTCCAATGGAGGTTTGATGAAAGAGGAGGCTATGTCATTCTGGGACTTTTTGCTTCCACCTTTCTCTCTGACTCCTATGGCACAAATTCCCACACCCCTAAATCTTGGTCACAGCTGCGTGTCAACTGGCCCAACAAGCAAAGTTTCCTGTCTGTGAGTCACTGAAGTTCACACAACCCCCCATACCAGGGCTTTTAGAGGAAGGTGCCATTTGTCCACCTGTTCCTTCCCAAATGTTTACTGAAAGCTTACTTTGTGCCCGACTCTGTACTGGGCACTGGAGGCACCGTGGTGAACAAAAAAGGTCAGGTATTCTGAGCGTGTGGCAGGCTCAGAGGCCATGGCAGAGACAAGCACCCAGCAATCAACAACTAGTTTGTGACACATTGACAGAAAAGCTACAAGGAAAGGAACATGGTGCTGTGAGAAGATAAGACTTGGTGGTCTCTTTTATTTATTTTTTATTTTAGAGAAAAAAGACACATAAAAGACAAAAATCAAAAGAGACAAACAAACGACAACAGCAAATCCAGAATAGTAACATTATAGGTTTACAAAAGAAGATGATAGGAACTTGACAATGGTTGCAATATTGCGTATTGTTACCTTCAACACGGTTGTTTATATTAACAGATACAGACATGTAAAATTGATCTAATCATATGAGTATTAACCATTCTTTCTCAGTAACTAATACAATCAGCAGTATAGTCATTTTAGTTACCTTACATATACATATATACAGATTTGTGTCTTTTTCCTTTTCCCTTCCTTCTTTTCTCCTTTTCCCTACTTGGTGGTTTCTTGAAGAAAGACTGGGGAGCAGAAGAAACCTGAAGAGGCGGTATTTATTTATTCATCTGAATACAAGCAAATCTCATTTCACTGTGCACCACTTTATTGTGCTTCACATGTACTGCATTTTCTACAATTGAAGCTTTGTGGTAAACCTGCACTGACCAAGGCTATTGGTGCCATTTTCCTACAGCTCAGATGATCCTTAGCATTGTTTGTTTGTTTAGAGATGGAATCTTGCTATATTGCCCAGATTGGTTCCAAACTTGTGGACTCACATGATCCTTCTGCCTCTACCTTCCCAATAGCTGGAACTAGACACTCACATTCTTTTTTTAGCAATAATGCCTTAATTATTTTGTTTTGTTTTGTTTCTTGCTGTGCTCAGAATTAAAGCCAAGGCCTTGCTCATGCTAGGCAAGCACTCCCCTGCTGAGCTATGCTCCCAGTTATACTGAGGTAGGCAGTGGTATGTGCCTGTAATTCCAGCTACTACGGAGACTGGAGCAGGAGGATTGAATGTTTGAGGCCAGTCTGGGCAACACTACAAAACCTCATTTCAGAAAAAAAAAAGTACTTAAAAAATTGATTGACTGATTGATTGATTGAGACAGGGTCTTGCTATGTAGTTCAGCCTGGCCTTGAACTCACCATATAGCTCAGATTGGCCTTGAACTCACAGTGATCCTCCTGCCTCAGCCTCTGTAGTGCTGGGATAACAGGTGTGTGTCACCACACCTGGTTTATATTAGTGTTTTCACACATAATGCTTTTGCACACTTGCTACAATATACTGTAAGCCTTTTATTTTTTTGCCGAGAAACCAAAAATTTGTATGACCCACTTCATTGCAATATTTATTGCAGTGATCTGAAACAAAACTCAGTATATCAAAGGTAGGCCTCTACTATTTATTGAGCAAACACTTTCTAAGTGTCAAACACCCGTCTAGTCAACAGGATATAGAAATGACGAAGATAGATAGACAAGGTCTTTGCTGTTTCAGAGTTACGGTCTAGCAGCAGAGACGATTGGCAAGAAGACAAATGAGTAAACCAGATGGCCATGTGACATGTTAGGAGGGAAATACAACATTGAAAGGACAGTTCTAAAGTAGTTCGAGTTGCTTTGGGTTGGACAGGGTTGTTTGTCTGTTTTTGACATGGCCTCCAGCTTTGTTGCCCAGGCTGGCTTCGAACTCCTTTGCTCAAGCGATCCTCTTGCCTCAGCCTCCCTTGTCAGCCTCTGGAGTAGTTCTACATATTAGAACCTCCAGCTGGGATGGGGAAATGAGGGAAAGCTTTCCTGAAAGCTGGGTAAAAGATTGAGGCAGGAGGAGCAAGGGCATATAGTTACTGAGAAAGCAAGGAGCTTTAGCTGGGGAGTCATATAGGATGGTTCCCCATGGCATCCCCATGGCTTCCCCATGGGAAGAAACCCAGAAGCAGCCAAGGGAAGACGTTTTTCCAGAGATCGGGAACAACACACGGAGACAGCGTTCTAGGGAGAGAGGAGAGAAAAGGTCTATGAGGGCCCGCGTAAAAAAGAGGATCCATTCTAGATGCGAGTGGGAGGTCTTGGGCGAGTGGCCCCTTGCATCGAGGGTGTGGGACTGCGGCGATGGCCCTGGGTCCTCCCAGCCAGCACGCTGCTGCCTCTGTGACGTCACTGGGCACTGTGACACCTCGACGAGAAGCTGCCAACCCACCTGCCCGGGCGCCCCGTACCTCAGTCACATCACGGGTCCCGGGGTAGCTAGGCCATGAAACCTTAGGAGGCCATGTCGAGACGCGACGTCGTCCTCACCAATGTCACCGTTGTCCAGCTGCTGCGACAGCCATGCACAGGTGAGGAAGGCACCGCTGCGACCCCTGGGAGGGGCGGTGAAGGCCGATGGAGAAGCATGGCCGCCCCTACCCCAGGTGTCAAGGCCCCTGAGCCGAGCTGCACCTTCCACCCACAGCGAGCGCAGGCACCGTCCTCGGTCGCTCTCCTCCCCAGTGGCTTCCTCTCCTTGAAGCCCCGCCCCCGGGCGACTTCTCTGCCTTCTCCGGGGACCACGGGGACCACTGGGCTCTCTCCAGGGCTGGGAAGCCGGCGCGAGGGGAAAGTGCAGGAGCAGGAGCCCAGACCAGGGAGGAAAAGGGCGCCTCTTGCCTGGAGTCCGGCGGAAGAACCTAGTGGACTGGTGTCCCACATCAAAACTGACCTTAGTGGGGACTAGCAAGAAACAGCCCCTGAGTGTTCGCGGGCTCTGCCCCACTGTACTATATTACACAAAGCAAGGACACTGCAGCCTACGGGGCCGGGCTACCGACATTCAGGTGTGCATTCACCACCAGGTGAGGCCTGTATGTTCCTGGTCCGGACTTCAGAGTGGCCAACAGAGGTAAAGAGAGGGCAAGTCACTTAGCTGACTCAGCTGAGGAATGGTGGCACTGGATTCCGCCCAGGGCTTGCCTCGTGCTCCAGGCCATGGGCCCGTCCTGCCTCGCCCAGCCAGAGGGGCACACGTGTGAGCACACGTGTGCCCGCGTGTACACCCACATACTCAAGCCAAAGAACCCTAGGCCTTCTGGGAGGGCTGCCCCCATGCCTTTCTGTTTCCTCACTTCCCACAAGTAGGTGGGCACAGTAGGCGGGGCTGGGCAGCCTGGGCTTCAGGATCCCAAGAAAATTTAATAGGTTAACAGCTAGGGGCTGGCTGGGTGTGTGACCTCGGGCTTCGTTTTCCTCCCTGTAAAGTGGTTTCTAGCACTGCCTCACATATTCAGTGAGGTGATGTATAAAGAGGCTCAGCTCAGCACAGTACCTAGTTAGCTCAGCACTCCCCAGCCAAGTCCCCTACCTGGACTGGAAGGGAGGAGAGGGGCTTTTCTTCTGAAAGATCACTGAATGGGCCTACCTAGATCCCCACTCTTAACCCAGATGGACGAAACTCCCTGTTTTATGAAAGCAGAAATAAAACTTTGGAGAATGCCAACATTTTCTAGGTCATTAGGAACCTCAAGGTCACTGCCATCAATAAACACTGACTAATACAGTACCTTTATGAACTTGTACTGCTACTGGAAACACAACCCTGCCTCAGGCATAGGTATGTGGCAGTGGGGAGAAGACAGGGGAGACATGCCAGCTGGCCCCCAGCTCCCAACCCCATGACCTTCAGGGGACTTTTTTTTTTTAGGGGTTTTTTATTTCTATGCCAAAAGCAACTTCTACCAACATCGTGTAGTCCTCCCCAACCTCTTCTCCCCCCCATCCCTCCTGAATACTCTGAGGATCAGACTCCTGCCCTCCTCTGCTAAAATCAGCATCTACTTGTGAGACTTGAGATCTCACCAAACCCTCAGCAGCCTCGAGATGGCCAGATGTGACATCCAGGAAACAGACTAGAGAGGTTCATTAGCTTGCCCAATGCCACACAGTGGCAGGTGACCAAGGCAGGGCTGGCAGCCAAGTCTGACTTCCCAATTAGAAACCCTGTGCTAACCAGAGTGTTGTCTCCATGTCTCCCTCGCTCTCCTGAAGGCTTCCCCTGTAGCTCAGGGGGAAGCACAGCCCCAGGAACAGATGGGGAGGAAGGCACATGCACAGAGGCGACAGCTGATGTGAATCCCACTTGTTTTGTGAGGTCTAACAACTCTACCTCCTAGACGTCCCTGAGGGTAAGAGCCACCTGAGTGCTTGTTTAAAACAAGATTCTGCTGGGCGTGGTGGTGCACACCTATAATCCCAGCCCTCTGGAGACTGAGGCAAGAGAACCAGGAGTTGGAGGTCAGCCTGGTCTATGTCACAAGACTGTCTCTAAATAGATAAATAATTTTTTGAAACCAGTATTCCCAGGCCTTAGTACAGACTCACCAAGTCCTATTTTTCTAGGAAGAGGCCTCCCCAGGTAAGTTGTATCATCATTACAATTTAAGGGCCACGGAACTAAGGTGTGTGGTAAGTGTCAAATATACTCCAGATTTGGAAGTACAAAAACAGGTTAAATATCTTGTTAATAATCATGTATCAGACAATTATCTCACAGGCTCAGGAAATGGCCTTTGAGATATAAACACGTGGAACGCTGCCTCAGCTCTGTCCTAAATACTACTTATACTACTGCGTGTGATTTGCACAGTGAGCCTCTGAGAGAAAGCACTAGTTTTTCTTTTCTTTTTTGTTGAAATCAGTCTGCTTTACAGAGGAGGAAACTGAGGCACAGAGAATACACCCCCCAAGGAATTAGTAAAACTACATGCCCACTGAACTTGAGTTTCCAGAGAAGGGGCCCTGGCACTGATATTTTAAAACCACTCTGCCCTTCTCTCATTCTGCAGATGAAGTGGGTCTGGGAAGTACATAGCTGGCCACTAGAGACCAGTCAGCAACAGGTTCTGGGTGACAAAGATGGTTCCTTGTCTTTCATGGAGCGGTAGAGCTCATTGCCTCCCTTCCCCAACTTGCCCTCCTCCCCACAGTGATCAGAGCACCACCCCCACCAGCGCCACAGCCGGCAGCTGAGCCTCCACCAGAGCCAGTCAAGGAGGAAGTCAAGCCACAACTGCCACCTCCTCCTCCTCCAACATCCAAGAAAGCACCTATGAGTCAAGAGCTGACTGTGGGCATCAATGGGTGAGTTGCCTCTGGCCCGGGACCACTCCTGGACCAGCTGAGGTCTCGCTTCCTTTCTCAGCTGACTGTGCTCATTGTGCCTGCTGGAGACCCAGTGGGGACGGGGTAGAGAGCCCTGCCCTGGGGGAGCTCCCACTCTGGGAAGGCCATCATCAAACACAGAAGCAAGATGGTTCGGGGACACCTGCTGTGAACTGTGCAGACCTCAGTGGCGTTGTGAGGCTGGGGAGGGTAACACTGGCAGCGTCAGGGAGGCCTCTAGGAGGAGTCATGAGTGCGAGACCTGAGTGACAAAAGGCACCAGCTGTGTCTCGCTGCGGAAAAAGTCCTTCAGGGAAAAGGAGAAGCAAGAGTTCTGGGGTGCAAGCTCACTGTGCTCAAGGACAGCTGTGAAGTACGTTCATCAGTGCAGGCTGTTTTAGAGACCACAAAGGGGAGGAAGAAGAGAAGGTAGAGGAAAAGGCGGTACAGCAGGGGCCAAGCACACCATGGTAAAAAGTTTGGATCTTGTTTTACTAGTAGTCGTGGAGGTTTTCATGCCAAGAGACATAATCTGACTTGAAGTTTTAACAAATTCATCCAGCTGCAAGGTTAAGAATAGGGGACAAGGGACAGAGGGAAAGAAGAAACAGAAAATGGAGTTGAGACTGGTGAGCTCATGTGGGCAAGAGACAACAATGGCCTGCACAGATGTGGTTGCCTTTTCTCCCAGATTGAGGAATACCACCCACCCAATCCCCTTGAGTGGGCATCCTCCTTAGTCCATTTTCTGTTATTGGAACTGAATACAAGAGACTAAATAATATATAGAAAAGAAATTGATTTAGCTAGTTCTAGAAGCTCAGAAGGGACAGCATTGGTTGAGAGCCTTCTTGCTGGTGGGGTCTGCACAGTCCAATGGGAATGCAGGGCCTCACATGGTGAGACAGAGCAAGCTTGCTAGTTTGGGACTCTTCTTACAAAGCTGTTATAATGTCCTATGAGGGTCTCACCCTCATGATCTCACCCTCCAAATACCTCACTCTCTTAATACCTCACAGTGGGAATTACATTTCAACATGAGTGTTGGTAGGGATACTGACATCGTAGCATCCCCATTAGTCTTATCTTCCATATCCTCCTCTGCCTGTCCCTGGACAGATTTGGACGTATTGGTCGTCTGGTGTTGCGAGCCTGCCTGGAGAAGGGCGTCAAAGTGGTGGCTGTGAATGACCCATTCATTGACCCAGAATACATGGTGAGAAGCAGGCAGAGGGTGGGACCAGAAAGAGCGGGATTAAGGTGGGGAGGGGGCTCAGGGGTCTCACGGAGCTCTATGGAAGGCTCCAGCTGCAATGTAGAACCTACACCAAGGTGAGAACCTCTAGGACAGCTCTCTCTTTGCCACCCAAGACTAGGATCCACTCTATCTCCTGCAGGTATATATGTTCAAGTATGATTCCACGCATGGCAGATACAAAAAGAATGTAGAGCACAAGAATGGACAGCTGATTGTGAACAACCAAGCAATCAAAGTCTACCAATGGTAAGGGCAGTAAGTCCATGCATGTCTGCAACCCAGTAAGGTGGGAATTCCAGCCTCTCACAGGGAGTTTGTAAACCTCCTTCCTCAAATCGTGTATGTACATGCCTCTGGGTACAAGTTTGGAGAGACTGTCTCAGAAAGGGACCTTGACTCTTCAAAGGGTTAAGAAGTACTAATCCACAACACACACACACACACACACACACGTACTATGGTTCTCAAGAACACTGTATTTAACACACATCTGCTTGTTTCCTCCAAGGCTTCTCGGCTCACCCTGTCTGTAACTCAACTGCTTTCCCTTCAACCCCCAGACCTCTTCCTCTCCAGGAGCAGCATGGCCATGGAGCCAGCTCTTTCTACCAGGTCCTACCTGCCAGATCCTTCCCAGGAGCTAGATGTTTGTGAAAACATCCACTTGACCAGGTTGCTCTCCTAATTAAATCCCCAGTGGCTTCTCATCCCCCAGCAAAGGTGTCAGGTCCTGATGGGTCCCACACATGCTGTGCACCCCACATGTCCACCTTTCCCTGTCCCCTCAGTCACACCTCTAGGGGCCCTGAGCCTGCATCTCATACTCAGGCAATACTGACTGCCAGTACCCACCTGCATAGTAAAACTCACCTTTCATGTAAAGATAGGGTGAAAATCTGTAAGTCAAAAGCAGTCACATTATGTATTACTGTGTTCCAAATATAAACATTTTCAAACTATCAAAGAATTAAAATTTATAAAATGGAAAGATCTTCACCATGGCTCTCCCTGGGGCTGCCTCAGACTCAAACACACATACAGATACACACACAGGCATATTCACCCCTCCACAGCCTCAGGCAAGACCTGCAGCTCTCCAACACTCCTCCCGGCACATCCACACTAGGTCCCCTTCTGCTTGCTGGGGGCAACGGAAGGCAGGAGACTCAAGTCACTTAAAATGGAAAAAACTCCAGCCTCAGCCTCCTTGAGTTCTGCGATTACAGGCCTGAACAACTTAGCAAGACCCTGTGTCAAAGTAAAAACATTTCAGACACACTGTGTCCTTTCCTACCTGTCCGGGCATCATCATTTCTGCCACTTGGGGCACCTTCCTGACCTTTGCATAGCTGTCCTTTCTATATGGTTCCCACCCAGGTCACTGCAACAAACTCTGCCATGGGTCTGTACTCTACCATTGCACTGCCGGTGTTCTCCAGGCACTTAGCACAAACTGTTGGTGTGCGCTCTACCCTCCTCTGTCTGCTTCTAGTAGGTGACCTCAGGCAAGGGAGCAAACTTGCCCAGGCCTGTTGCCTCACATATCTGGTAGGGATGATGACCATGCCCTCCACAGTGGTAGCTGGAGCACACCTTGTTAATATATGTCTGTGGCAGCCTTGGGAGGGCCTCACTGCAGGAAGGACCTGTTGATTTGTGCTCATTTTGGCACTGCCCACCACAGACTCTGGAACAGTACTTCCTTAAAGAATGAATGAATGAATGAACAGAATCCCCAAACAGTCTTATGGGCAACAGAGCAGGGCCCGTTACAGGTTTGGGGGAGGAGCTGGAGTCTTCTGGGACTGACTGTCCCATACCAACTCAGCAATTACTACAGAAGAACTTGTTAAAGTGCCAACAACCCACCAGGCATGGTGATGCATGCCTAAAATCCCAGCACTTGGGGGCCGAGGCAAGAGAATCACTGTGAGTTCCAGGCCAGCCAAGACTACATAGTGAGTTCAAGGCCATTCTGAATTATATAGCACAATCCTTTCTCAAAAAAATTTTTTTAATTATAAATAAGCTGGGGGTGATGGTGCATGCCTGTAATCCCAGTACTCAGAAGGTTGAGGCAGGAGGATCGCTGTGAGTTTGAGGCCAGACTGGGCTACATAAGTGTGTTCAAGGCCAGCCTACACTATATATATGACCTGGTCTCTAAATAAATAAATAATAAAATGCCATCAACTTGTAAGACTAAATTGCAGACATTAAAGAAGAGCTAGTTAGGTCAGATGATGGAAAGTGTGGACTGACAGCCTAAGACAGAGCATGTGTCCTGGCCCAGGGAGAAGCGGGAAGCCCATTCATTCATTCATTCATTCAGCCACCAGTGCTCCACCCACCTCTGCCTCTCACTGCCTTCCCCTCTGCTGTCGCTGGCTTCTCCCAGAAATAGCACTAATAGTACTGACTTGTGGGTTGTGAAGGGTAAATGAGTTTCACACAGGTAAAGCAGTTAGAACGTAGGGACAAGGCTGGTGTTCAGTAAGCATGTGTAGAAGGATTAGGGTTTTTAAAAAATTTTTTTATTTTATGAAAAACTAAAACAAAATTTCATGATCAAATAATAACAGAATAACAGGTCCAGGCCATGTACAAGATATAAACCAAAAAGATTCTTACAAAAAAGAAAGGAACACATAACAAAACATCTTCCTTTTCAATAAACTAAGATAAACTAGTAGTATAAATGAAATCAGTGAGCATATATATTGAACTATTTTTAAACCAAAAGAATTTATAATTTGGGAAAGTACTTGAACTTCTCTCAACTTATCTCTCTTCTACTTTGCTCTTTTGTGTGTGTGTGTGTGTGTGTGTGTGTGTATAGCGTTTCTCATAGACGAGCAACTGTGAAATATTGGAACTTGTGTGTCTGACTTATTTCACTCAACAGTATGTTCTCAAGTTGTATCCTTTTACCTATAAATACCTCAAGTTTATCTTTATGGCAGTGTAGTGCTCCATTCTATATAAATACCACATTTCCTTATCCATTCATCTGTTGATGGACATATATGCTGTCTCCAAGTTCTAGCTATTATAAATTGTGCTGCTATACACATGGGTATGCACATATCCCTTAACTTTTGGGAAGATACCGAGAAGGGGGACAGCTGTGTCATATGGAATGTCTATGTTTAGTTTTTCGAGGAATCTCCACATTTATTTTGTTTTTTGTTTTTTTTTTTTGCGGCACCGGGGGTTGAACTCACAACCTCGCGCCTGCCAGGGCAGGCGCTTAAGGCACTGAGCCAAACTCCCGGCCCTGGTTTTTTGAGGCAGGGTCGCACTATGTAGCTCAGGCCGGCCTTGCGCTTGCGCTTGCGTTGTAGCGCAAGCCGGTCTCGAACTCACAATGCTCCGCCTACCTCAGCCTCCCGAGTGCTGGGATTAAAGGCGTGCGCCACCACGCCCGGCTACTCCACATTTATTTTGATAGTGGTTGTACTAGTTTACATTCCCATCAACAATGTAGTAGAGTTCCTTTTTCCCCACATCCTCATCAGCATTTGTTTTTTTTAAATTGTTTGGTGCTAGCCATTCTTTCTGCAATAAGATGGTATCTCAGTGTAGTTTTAATTTGCATTTCTCTGATGGCCAGCAATGATGAGCATTTTTTTCATGTATTTGTTAGCTATTTATATTTTGTCTGAGAAGTATTTATTGATTTTGGTTGCCCATTTTTTGATTGGGTCTTTTATTTGAGGGATCTAATTTTTTAAATTTTTATCTATTCTTGATGTTAGTCCTCTGTTCATGGAATAGCTAGCAAAATTTTTTCCCATTCTGTAAACTGTCTTCACACTCTGTTGGTTGTTTTCCTTGCTATGCAGAAGCTTTTTAATTTGATTATGGTCCCATTTGTTGATTCTCAGTATTCTTTCTTATGATACTGGGGTTCTGTTCAGAAAGTCCTGGCCTTATGCCTATGTCTTCAAAAGTTGTACCTACTTTATCTTTCAGTACATTGCTTCTGTTTTAACATTTAGATGTTTTACCCATTTTTATTTTAGAAAATGGTGAGATGTATGGATCGAGACTCAGTCTTCTGCAGTGGATATCCAATTTTTCCATAACCATTTATTAAAGAGGTTCTCTTTCTTTCAGTGTATGTTTTTGGCTCCTTTGTCAAAGATCAAATAGCTGTATGTGCCTAGGGTTGTTTCTGATTCTTCTATTCTGTTTCATTGATCCACATCCCTGTTTTTGTGCCAATACCATGATGTTTTAATCACTGTAGCTTTATAATTTCAAGTCTGGGACTGTTAGGACACCAGCTTTTGTTTTTGTTACCCAAAATTACTTTTGCTATTCTTAATCTCTTCTGATTTCATGTAAATTTTAGGATTGTTTTCCCTAGCTTTGTAAGAAATGGTGTTGGTATTTTGATTAGGATGGCATAAAATCTATATTTTGGAGGCATAGCTATTTTGATTATGTTCATTCTGCCTAATTAGGAACAGGTACATTTTTCCATTTTCTGATGTCCTCTTCAATTCCTTTCTCATTCTGATATAATTTTCATTGTAGAGGTTTTTCATTTCCTTATGTTAATACCTAATTTAACTTTTTTATGCTATTGTGAATGGTATTGTTTTCCTAATTTCTTTTTCAGTGAGTTCATTAGTGTATGGGACTACTATTGGTTTTTGTATGTTTATTTTGAATTACTGCTATACTACTGAATTTGCTTATCAATTCTAGGAGCCTTTTGATGAGTTTTCTGCAAATAATGATATTTTGACTTTGCCCCTTCCTATTCATGTCCTTTTTATTTCTTTTTCTTGCCTGATTGCTCTGGCTAATGTATCAAGGGGTATGTTGAACACAAGTGTTAATAATGGGCATCCTTGTCTTTTTCCTGATTTCAGAGGGAAAGTTTTCAGCATTTTCCTATTTAATATGATATAAATAGTAGGTTAGTCATAAGTAGCTTTTATCATGTTGAGATAAGGACCTTCTTTACATATTTTTTCAGGGTTTTTTTTAAATCATGATTGGATCTTGGATTTTGTCAAAGACTTTTTATACATCTGTTGAGCTTGCCAGTATCTTTAATTTTTTTATTTTGAAGAGAATAAAACCAAATGAAATAAAACAGAATAGAGTCAATCAAAACAAAACAATGAACATGGTACATGACTTCAAAAAAAGATAAAAGGAAATCAATAATGGCTACCATACTACCTCTTGTTATCTTCAAAATAACTCCCCATGTAGTCAGGCATAATAAAATCAAACAAAACAGTACAGAATAAAACCAATAAAAACAAAATGATGGAAGCAATACAGGACTTCGAAACAATGGTAAAACAACAGTGGTTACCATAATGCCTCTTGTTATATTCTAAGTAGTTACCTATATCATCAGACATAATAAAATCAAACAAATCAAAATAGAATAAAATCACTCAAAAAAAAACAATGAAAGCAATACAGGACTTCAAAACAAGGTAATAGGAAATCAATAATGGCTACCATGATGTATTTTGTTATCTTTGAAATAGCTGTCCATGCCATCAAATATAATAAAACTAGACAAACTGAAACAGAATAAAACCAAACTAAATAGAATGATGAAAGCAATACAGGATTCAAGTCATGCTACTAGATCAACAATGGCCACTGCCTTCCCTTTTTAGACACTTCCTCTCCTTTCACTTTCACAATATATATTGTGTATTTTGGAGCCCACTAACTCCTTTAGTTTTTTATACTTGGGAGACAACAAGATGTTTTTGTAGAATTCAGCTATGAATACATTGAGTTGGAGGTTTTTCTCAGTTAGTACTTTTTTTTAGTATTGCTTCAATTTAATTGCCTGTCATTGTTCAAAATTTTTAAGTATTCGTGATTCCATTTGGGCAATTTATATGCATCTAGGAATCTCTCCATTTTTTCTAAGTTCTCTAATTGTTTGGCATTTATGTTTGTTAAATAATTGCTAATAATTTCCTGGATTTTGGCACTGTCCATTGTGATTTCACCCTTTT